>QAXH01000804.1:192-10627 GCA_004335635.1 Chloromonas sp. AAM2 | reverse complement strand
AAAAAACAGTCATAAGCGGGATGGCTGACATGGTCCCACTCCAAGGTCAAAAGCATTCGTACCGTAGTATCAGATGGTGGGCGAGATGCTGTGCATCTGCAAGAGTAGGTGGTTTGGTGGTTACAATCATACACCATGCAGCCATGGACAATAATGCCGGCCTTCAGACAGCAAACAGCCCTTGTGATACGTCGCGAGCATTGGCAGAGTCATCAGGCAACAGGTCCGCACCGAGGCCTCGACAGCCTCAGCCAAAATCGAGGACAGGTGCATGTGCAGCAGGAGCACAAAATCCACATGTGAGGTACGCCCAGTATGTTCGCGCCGCATGTCCCATCATGTTGTGCAGCTGGTGATGTACGTTGGCAGCAGTGTTCTGCCCGTCATTCTCTAGGACGGGGCCGCCAATTGCTCGATGCTGGAAGATTCGGATGTGCACATGTACGTGTACGGGAAACGTACGCGACGCAGTGCGGAGATGGCCATATGTTGCTGTTCGCGTTGTATAGTCATTGGATTACTACTGCTGCCATGTCGGGCGAGCATCGCCGCACCTCTGACATGAATCTCAGGCTGAGTTGCCCACGACCTGCCGTTTTGAAACTGAAGGCCTGGAGGATATGTTACACCAGGCTAGCAGTTACGCACAATCTGTCACGCCAGGCTAGGCATTTTGCACATTCTTTGTGTACCGAGCGTCCACTGTCCTGCACCCCATGGGGCAGGAGCAGACATTGGGGCATGTCAGCCACAACCTGCCGTATACCGTTCATTCTGCGCGTCACTCTCATACATCTCCACAAGGATTGTGGCTGCCACTTTTTTTCGCAACTTAGTTATGCGCAGTACGGTATGTGTGTTGGCTTGTCAAGCATGTTGCAATGCAGGTGTGTGTGGCAATCCCCTTCTCGTCGTTGGTTGGACGGGCTGGAGACCCTCCCGTAATGTAATCCACTGTTTGGGACGTGTGTGGTTGTTCAACAATCGAGCTGCCTCTGAAGCTTGTTCAGCATTGTTTGCACTTTGTCATGTTTTCGTTCCTCATAACTGGTCAAACCCGGAGAGAGGAAGCCCTGCACGATCACTGAACAAAGCTCAGGTTACAACCCAGGAACAGTTTACACACCCCAGTAGTTGGTACCACACATGTTTACAAAGTGCAAGTGCTTTTTCTGGACGGGTTGGAATCCCTCCCCTCTTTTGTGAGATTCATCTTGACGGGCCCAGTCAAGTAGTTGGTCCGAAATCGTTAGTACCACTGGTCAGACGCGATGGAAAGCTGTATGCTGGCGCCAACAGCCTTTGTTTGGCATGTTTCTTTGAATGATGCGAGGGCTAGACCACTCAGAGAGATGGTACTTGGTTTGGTCTGACGTTGCAGCCTTCCCCAGTCTGCTGGTGCACTGATTTACAGCACCGTGAGATCTGCAGCAGTCCAGACTCCTTGCATTCGGAAAACCCTCTGCCTTGGCTGTCCTTGCCGCCTATGCCCTGGTGTGTGGCTGCAGGCCTCAACCTTGCTTTGCCTCCGTCTACGAACTCGGCAGACCCAGTCCCCGTCCATGTCTTATGTCGTGCAGTCAAGGCCACTGGTTACTTTTGCAGCAAGCTTGGCACCAGGTCCTCAAACTGCGACACAAAAGCGCATGAGTGCATGACACAACGAACCATGACTGAGCATGGATTGCATAAAGCAAATCGTGGATGGGTATGCAAAAAGCAAATCACAGACCCAGTCGACAACTATGCAGAGCACGCCAGGAATTTGGAAGACGTCCACTGCTCGTTGGACATCTGCACGTCCAGTCTTGCTTGCATGAAATCGATGTTGACACCTTGAATGCAAACACAATCCTCCGACACCGCATTTGCTCACATAACACTGAATACTACAGAGAGCGTGGAGGTTGACAATACAGCCTCTGATTGGCAATACCCCAGGTGATGCCGCGCGTACACACTCCAGTTCACCGGTCTCAGCACGCGACACAATGCCCCACCACAAGCACCTTTCACACCACACTAGCACATACACAGAGACCACCGTTCCACACCTGATGATGCAGCGACAAGTGCAAGCCAGGAGCAGACCATCGGACAAACATAACTATGTTTCCCATGCGCCAATGCACAGCTGCTATGTTGTGCGCAAAGTTCCCCAAGCGTGGATGAGTGTAATGATATGCACCAATATGGGCTCCAACTATGCAATTAAGTGGCGTGCGTACCACTCACAGCCTATGGGTATAACAACAGCGTGAAGGCAGATCAATCAGAGCACAAGCAGAACCATGGACGTGACACGTGCTTCATGCTCCAACTCTTGCGTGCCTGCATGAGCATAGCAGTCGCGCTGGAGCATTACAAGGATGCAGGCACGTAACAAACTTGCACCCTGGTCCTGGAATCGAGCTAGCGAATCTACCAGTCCCGGCATGAAACATGGTGAGATAGTTCTGTGGTTGTGCGTGAGCTGAAGCTACAGCGCACCTCCTTGGACACCTGCTGCCACGCCGATCCAAGGCCGGCACCTGCTCCAAAGGCAATGCTGGCCACGCGAGCATGTGATCCTCCTACGGCAAATTACGTGCAGGGTTGAGGCGAAGGATACAATCAGACACTAACATGACAGTTGACTGTAGTAGTGACGAATGATGTATCCTTCGTTGTGATTGCTGTATCCTCCAACTTTGTGGATGCAATCAGACGGATGTGTTGAGACATTACACTTTAAAGACAATGAACATTGAACGATATGCACAATTTCAGGCCCCATTTTGGGTCTAACGAGGTATGCGGACAGGATAGCACCTCAAGGGGTTGGCCGCCAGCACTACTATCCCGGTGTATTGCAATCCCCTTCACATGTAGTTTGGACGGGTTGGAATCCCTCCCCTCTTGTGATTCACCCAGATGTCATGGGTCATGTGTGTGTGTGTGTGTGTGTGCGCGTGTGCGTGTGCGCGCGCGTGTGTGTGATATAGCCATATCTTGGCGACGAGGACAGCTGTACGCTTGAAATAATGCCATGATGATTGCTGGGGTTGCCAGGTAATCAGGTAGGCTGCTGGTTTTCCACCTATTCATGTAGGCTGCGAGACTGTAAAGGATCCATGATTAAATCTGTGAAAAAACAGCACGCCATCCATTTCAAGACAATCATGGCACATGCTGCTGAACAACATCAAGAGCGTATATGAGCAACCTTTCAGATGGGAGGACAACCACAACAACACAACAACTATTGCGGCTGAACTCGGCCAGCTATCATTAACACTCACGAAACAAAAGCAGGCCCGCCAGCCCGCATGTCGTTGCGCCCCATGACAGCCTCCGCAGGCCCAGATCAATCAGTTGATCATAACGAGCGTCCAGCTCCAGCTCAACAGCCTTGGACGCCATGTAAAATATGCTGCTGGTAGATCTGATTCCTGTGGCACTGGTGGTAAACGTGCAAGGCCTGGTGGGCAGACACACGAGCCCAGAATGGCAAACCCAGATAGCAGATTGCAGTTGAGTCAGTCGAGTGTCTATTCAGCCTTGTGTCTGCACGCCTGGACCACAGCCCTGGCACTGCCGGTCATGCATACACCATCGCACCATCACATCATCGTCGTGTCGGTTACCATCACCAACCACCTCCTCCGAGCGTTGGCAGGACGTCCCTAGCTTGCCTTGCTGAGCAGGCCGTATTGGTCAGCAGCAGCTGGTGTCAAAGCGCACCCGCGAGGGCGCGATGCTCAGCGCGCAGTTGGACGCGCTGACTAGCAAACTTCTAAAGAAAGATTTTTGGGCTGGCATTCTCAACGGAGCTGGCCCTGCTGATGGAGCGAAGAAGTACACGCTGGAGGAGCTTCGGAGCCGTTACGAGGTGCTCGAAAGGAACCCTGTGGTGTCTGAGAGCAACCGCGCCGTGGTGGTGGAGACGATCCGATCCATAGCAGAGTTTATGATTTGGGGAGACCAACATGAGCCCAAGATTTTTGATTTTCTCATGGAAAACAACATCATGGTGAGACGACATGCATGCGGCCATGCATCCCTGGCTCCAAGCCAGCAGCCTTTTGATGATACTCACCCCTAACACGCTACAACATCATGTCCTGGCACAGGTGTACTTGCACAACGTCCTGCAGCAATCTCAGAACAGGGCAGGGGATGTGGCAAAGCAAGTCCTTCAAACGCTCAGCATCGTGGTACAGAACATCAAGAGTGAGACTGGAGTGTACTTCCTGTTTTCAAACAACCACATCAACAACATTGTGGAGGCGGCTTTTGACTTTGAGGACGAGGAGGTGCTGGGCTACTACATCACATTTCTCAAAGCCATCAGCGGTAAACTCACGGCGCAGACAGCTCAGTTCTTCCTCGTGGCGCCAAGCGGAGAGCAGCCGAGCAGTGAGCAGCTGCGCCTTCCCCTGTACTCTGAAGCCATCAAATTTGCGCACCACAAGGAGGGCATGGTTCGTGCGGGAGTGCGCACCCTTACCCTCAGTGTGTACTCGGTGCACGACAGCCACATACATCAGGTGGTCACCAGCCAGCCAGCTGCACAGTACTTTGTGGCGGTGTCCCGCTACATCACGGAGCAGCTGGAGGTGAGCAACAGCCACAGCTGATTGACGGGGACTAGGGAAAGCCAGGAAAACTTTCATGCATGTGGCGAGTATTGCGCACATTCACCTGCCCATGCATATGTCGCACATGTGAAGTAGCAGGACAGACAGCAGGAGGGCGCTACGCATGTTGCAGGGTCTGATTGCTGAGCGTGCACATCCTGCATTGTAACCATCGCAGGTCCTTGTGCATGAGCTGGGCGAGACGCAGGACAACTACTCGCAGCATGCCCTGTCGTCGCTGGACTCGCGCCTGGCAGAGATGGAGGACATCTTGTCGTACTGCTCCGATGTTCTCAGCACAGGTGCGCCCACGGAATGCTTGGCATTGACGCATGCACACTTCTCCATTGACGCATGCATGCGTTTTGCTGCCTGAACATAGGCCACGCCTCAATAACTATGGCACATTGTGTGCATGTGTTGGCAGTTTCTAGTGCTTGTGTCATCAGCTAATGGCATACACGGGTGCCCATAACCGACATGGCTGATGCAGAGCCGAAGTTGAGCGTGCCAAAACCTGCACCTCTAGCAGCGACCTTGTGCTTGATCTTCGCTCAGTCTGAACAGGTGTCATGCGTAAAGCAGATGGCATCAGTTTCAGCTTTTTAGACAGCTTTTGCTTTGCTTTGATTTGGAGGTTGGGCGTCTGGTAGGATGAACGTGGTGGTACGTTTGCATCGGCTTGCAAGACGCTCTCATGGCTCTTAATTGTTTCCGGACATCATTTGTTGTGTGATTGTAAATTAATTGTGTTGAAGCTGCTAACCGCGGCTAGACACACCGTCTCATCTGAGCATGCCCCAGAGCCTCCTTGAGAGTGATCAGCCCACCTTCTGGACCGGGCCCAACAAAAGGTAACTTGCGTATTGCTTGCAGCTCACAGCAGCATTGCACGGCCGTTCGCCCGAACACTATGGAACCGCGTGGTCACTCGCCACCTGCTCAAGCCTTTTTTATCAGGTTGGCAAAGTAGACATGCCCACTGACAGCCGCATGGGCAGGACGCAGTGCAGTGTGTGTTGTTGGGCTTGCCAGCCAGCTATCGGTTTCCAGCGTTCAGCAGTAACATTTTGTTTTGACAATGCTGGAGCCAGGTGCATGCTGTCGTGTTGACTTTTGACAGTCTCCACGCACGCGCAGGGCGAGAGCAATCAAGCACGCACATGGGAGGAGCCATCTGCTTGTACGTTCTGGAACGAATGTTCTGCCTTCTGACCTACCCACCCATCCTCAACAACCTGGCCATGGCAGTGTTGGGTTACCCCGACCACCCGAATCTGCCCTGCTGCCAACCCGTCATTCTGGAGCTGCTGCAAGCCTCGCTGCCCTTCTGTACCGGTGGAGTGGTCAGACTGCTGGCAGCCATGCAAATGTGTGCCAGCATCAGCACGGACTTACGCCTGGCGCTGGGCCTGGGCCCCTTGACCCAGGCCGCACAGGCTGCGCCGGCGGAGACAGCGAGCCCATGCTGGTGCTTTCTGCATAGACTCACTTTCACCGAGGCAAAAGTTCAGCACTTAGATTTGCTCTACTGGGATGTATGGGATGACAGCTGCATCAGCTGCCAGCCAATCAGCACACATGACATCGGTGTAGCCGGGCTTAATCAGCATGGCTCGTCGGACGCTGCAGCCAGCAGGGCCATTGAAACCGCCGTTGAAGAGGTCTTGCAGGAGCTGATACAGCAAGCCACTCAACATACCATAACAGCACGCCCGCAAGCGTCCGGCCTTCCGGCCAAACTCATTCCAGCCCCGCCGACGAAGCAGCCCTGTGCTCTTTGCAGCACACAGTCAGCGGCACAGCGCATTCGCCATGACTTGGTGACGGCTCTCCTCACCCTTCTTGGCGAGGCATCTGCCTCTGTACACACGCTGTGTCTGGCCGGCTACTTGCTTTGTCATGGCTTGTTGCAACAGCAGGCAAGCCCTGGGAAGACCACTGACACCACAAGCCTCCTACAGCCAGCAGAGCGCCAGCAACTCACATCAGCTTTGACCAAGGCGGCAACAGGAGTGGGTGAGCAACTGGAGCAGTGCTGGCCTGACGCGTTCTTCCCGCTATTCCAGATCGAGTGGTCAGCAGCCGCTGCAGGTACCAAGCAGCCCAGCTTGGCACCCAGTGCGGATCAGATGGTGACAGGCGAGTTCAGCCGCTCCGCCAGTCCTTCTGTCTTGGAGGCGCTGGGCTTGGGCCCCACTGCGATGCAAGCGTTACAGCTGTGCCATGCTGTGCAGCACTTCACTGTAGTGCTGCACATCTGCCAGTTGTTCCAACTGTTCGCTCCTGTCCTACCTGGCGCACTGGCCTGGATGCTATCAGAAATGGATCGGGCATGGGCAGAAGTGCTGGAAGGTCAACAGGTCGTCCTGTCCAAGGTGCGCTGCATGTTGTGCGGCTGTTGGCTCATCACCAGGCAACAGCTCATCCTTTGTTCTCATTTACTAGGGCAAACACCAGCCACACCAGCCACGCAAGTACTCCAAGCTCACCGCGTTGTGCGCCTGTGTTGTTTACATGTGCAGGCAAACTCGGTGTCGTGCCAGGTGTGCTTTGTTCCACCTGATCCCATTCGCGTCAGTCTGGCAGTCGCAGGGGATGCCTCAGATGTAGTTTTGCGGTACGCCAGCAGCCAGCAGTCCAATCGGGCAACTCAAGGCATCCTAGCCCACAGCTCTCCAACAGTGGTCTTAGCGCAATGCGCAAACAATTGCGTCGACGCCGGCGTCGTGGTATCAACAGCACCCTTGCTCGGATCCCGCTTCTATCAAGACCCGAAAGTTGCGGTATGGATGCATGTGTTGGTGAGGCCATCCGTTCAGAGTCTGGTCAAGCAAGTGAGGAAGGCTGCTCAACGTCGTGGCGGTCTCCTTGGCTCTTTGCGCAACTTGTCCGATGGGCACTGGATACTGCAGTTCAAAGATGGACCCCGTGTTCTAGAGGCGCTACGCTTGACAGACGGTGCCATGTCCACTGCAACAGATGTCTACAAGGATGTCATTGGCCGGGGGTTCGTGAGCGCATGGCTCAGCGCCGTTATGTGGTCGGACTAAAGCACACTCATCCCTTGACTACAGCACCATGGAGCGAGGAGCACCTTGTTATGCATCACATACAAAGAAAAGTTTGCCAGTTTTGGGAAAACTCTCGATATTCAGCATTGATGTGGCGAAGATGTGCAGGAGTGGTGTTGGTCTCAGTGTAGGTGACACTCATGTGTGTTCAAACAAGCTGTTGGTAGACCATGGTGTACTGCCAATTCTGGGACAACAGTGGGATATGGATACACTGATCTGTCCTTACTTCAACCATTCCTGTCCTACTGGTTAATCTTATTCATCAGCTTTGGCAGAGGGTTGTTCTGGCCAGGCACATACAACAGCTGAGGTGGGATGCCAAGGTCATCTGTAAGCTCACTGTCTTCTGACATGCGCTGCGCTTGACTGGTATAGTGCGGCGCCCGAATAGCTTCTGGAGGTCTGCCTTGAGGGGTACCCAGTTCTTGCAGTCCCCGTTCCATCGCCTCTTGACTGCGTGGCACAATGCAACACGTCGTAATCGTAAACAACAAATGCCTATGTGTGTATTAAGCACGGATATAGACTACTTGGCTGTGGTCGGTCACGAGCGACATACACATCTATTTGCGCGCTGGCCTTACGACCTGTTCCCCTACCGCGGCTTCTCGCAAGCTGCGGCAGGGCGTTGCCGCGCCCACCACACGTCCGCGCCTACCTACTGCAAGAGCCTAACCTCAAGCAGCCTTGCCAGCACTTGTGCCCTGATAGGAAGAGCTCCCTGCACAGAACAAGCATGCACATGGGCATGCGGGTCTACATGGTGGACTTCATTTTCAGGGCTTTCAACCGTTTGTGTGGACAGCTGCGGTAAATATCTAGTTTCTGTTTGGGTCTGTAATCTGGCTGATGAGTGACAACGACACTCCCGCCACCACACGACTGGCAACAATGGGTCAGCTACTCTAACATAGCCCACGGGTATTGTCAGCTACCACACGGGTATTGTCAGATCGATACAGTCTGCGCAGTTACGTGCCGTCTCCCTTCAGCCGACCGGAGACCGGTATTCCTCGCAACAGCTTGAAGAAAAAAAGTCGGATCCGGCAACTTCCTTGCTTGACCTACCTTTTGGTATCCGTCATCAAGCAACAGGTACGCTGTGTGAGCTCAATCGTGCTTGATGGCATAAGGAGGTCAGCAAGGGACGTCAGCAAGCATTCAGCCAAGGCAAATAAGAAAAAGCTGCAGATCAAACCTGCGGCAAGCCATCAAAACTCTGCATGTGTGTAAAACCGCGGTCTGTGTGAAGGTAGCATCGTTTGTGCTAGGCTTCTACCACATGACACAACAGGGAGCTCGTTGTTAACCGAGTGCCGGTAAAAAATAATGTCAGAAGCCTAATAACAGCCTGAAAACCAGGTTCATGTACATGTCATCAACGACATTTTCTTCTCTACGTAAACCAACGCATCCTGATGCTGCGCAGTCAAATACCAAGTGTAAAGCCCACAACCGCCTTGATTGTCTGTGTTGACCGTCCCAGTAATCAAAGCCTGCAATTCAGAGGCAGGCAGGTTGAGCGGACATCTGAGGGTTCAGAGGCAGAGGTTTGTTGATTACCCTACCCTTCTTCAGAAAATCAGGTTCTCTGTGTTTCTCTTTGCAATCAGCAAGTGCAATCCATTGTAAGCAACACACCACCAAACGTCCAAACAAAAATAAAAAAAATGTAATCTCAACAGTCAAAGCAGCTGGACCACGAAGCTGGTCAAGTTGTCTCCCATGGAGCTTACTTTGCTGGACCTTCACGACTCATCTAATTTACGCAATCTTGTGCTGAGCCCAGGCACTGCCTGCCCAAAGCTCAATAGCCTCTTCTCCATCTTAGCTCCTTCTCCAGCCTTGGCTATGTGCTGGTCCAGAGCCTCAGCTTGACAATCCTATGCCTTAGCAATTGCGGCGGGCTGCACAAGGTCCTGCTGCACTGCCCACGTCTGAGCAGCTTGTCACTGACCTCATGTCCGGAGTTGGAAACGCTCATGATTTTGAGTGATGAGCTAAAGCGGCTCGACCTTACCGGGTGCACAGGGCTTGTGAACCTCAAACTGCAGTGCCCAATGCTGGTGGAGACGGTGGTGCCACCCCTCAAGGTGCAGACGTGGATATGGTGTGATCTTGGATTCTGCTTAGTCGGACACCGCGTTGGTGACCCAGGCTGGGAGATCTTTTGCACGTGCAGTGCTGGATGGATAACATCAACTGTTCCCTGTGCTTTGCGAGTGCAGTCAGCCGGGCGCGTCATATTGGTTACAGTAATGCACAAAGTGCACGTTGGCGGTTCTGTAATGTTGCAAAACCAGTCAACGTGAATCAGTGAATTCTGCCATGATTGCACCCTGTCGACCGTTCCAGAGAACTAGGTTCAGCAGGCTGAAGTTTTAGGTTCAGCAGGCTGATCATCAGGACAATACGTGCATGCCATGCTGGAATCCTCTGCCCCTGCTTGCAATTGTTACCTGGCCTGCTTCCTGGCAGGTCAACAGCTAATGAGGCTGTCCACTCCCTTCTTGAAAGTGCTCACTGCATGGACCAATTTGCGATACCATGGCAATCCTCTTATGCTATGGGGTCCCAATTCTCCAATTTGGATTGCTTGCTACGTGCACAAGGCAGTTGAAGCCTGAAGCCTGAAAAAAACGCAGTCGGTTCTCTGTTACAAGGTAGGAGTGCACACCCTGAAGCACGTCCAACGCAAATAGCAACTACTTGCGCAAATTGCAAAAATTTCTCCTAGTA
>QAXH01000800.1:1831-23537 GCA_004335635.1 Chloromonas sp. AAM2 | reverse complement strand
CCCTTACAAACGCAACCCTGAACACTGATCGGATCTTGGGCCGGTCGGAAATAGGGACTGTCACTGTACGGAAGGCCGCTGAAATTGTGCCATGGAGCATGAACTGAGCCAGGCCTCGACAGGTGGTCCTTCAAGAGAGAGTGGCTCTCGCATCACACGCAATCAGGAGAGGGTGTCCTTGCTCGTCCAGGCCACAATAATGGGCTGCAGATTCAGATCATACTTGGGTGACATGTCATCACCTGTTAGCAGTTTGATTGGTGACCTCTGGTGAAAGTAATAGCACGGATCTCAGCAAGGCCACAACTATGCCTGACATACGGACAACAGTACATTTCAATCACCATGAGTCAGCTGGTGCTCTATGCAGAGTGAGCATGGATCCACTGAGCGTGGTTCGCTGTCCAAACATGGTTATGAAGAGCTCGGACCGCATGTGAGCCCAGGCGCCGCGTCACGGCGCTCTTCAGTGCCTGGCCACCTCCACCACCTCTGCCATGGAGTGCTAGCTGGCCCATGGCAGAGGTGGCGGAGGTAGGCAGGTAAAGAGCGCGTTGACACGGCGCCTGGGCTCCCATGTACTAGGGTCCAACCTCCTCATAGCCATGTTTGGACAGCGGTTTTCTAGGCGAGCGAGGTGCCTGCGTATCTGAGATTTGTGCTGAATGGTCGAGCCACTCCGCCTTGCTACTTGCTTATGAGGAAGTCGGGCATCTTAGGGCGCAGGGACCAGATGACCTCATCCGCCGTGTTTAAGGAGAACAGCGAAGAGTTTTTAGGAGACAGAAACCAGAAATCACTTCGTGACTATGCGGTACCTATGACAACAGCCTGTCACGGCATCACGTGGCCATCCTCAAACTGATCCTTTCCCCACCAGCAGGATCTGTTGACCTCAGGAGAAGCCCAGTTTGGCTTCGCGCTCAGGTAGAGACATCATGGGCTCATCTTGTGCCGCACGCATGGCACACCACAGCAAAGCCATGCGGCTGTGGGTGGCGGCCCTTATACAGTGCTTTATAATTTTCTTAGAAATTTATGCAGTACCAGTATAAGGGCAGTCCGGCTGCGTTCTCCTGGCTGCCAGGGAAGGCAAGAAGACACTGCAGCAACACTCCAGGAGAGATTGAGTTGCACACGTTGTACAGCCACATGCAATTCTCGAAGGCACAATGTCCATCTTCTGCTGTGCGTGCAGTTCATGGATGTCACACCACACCACAGTAGCCACACAAGTTCACAAAAGGCAGTAGCGACAAGCGGAGGCATTCTACAGAAGAGCGCTGTCGGATTCACAGGTGGTCAAGCTGTCTTTGCAAACTTGCAAAGCCATGCAATAATCCGTAAGAATGGACAACACTCCACTCCATATCCATCTTGATCACACTCACGCAATAACCTGCAGCCTACCTGAGGCACTGTTCACAAGGCCATTACGGGCTCACAACCAGATCTATCGAAGACGATTGTACACCTGAACATATGTACACATTGTACACCTGAACACATTGTACACCTGAACACATGTACACATTGTACACCTGAACACATGTACACATTGTACACCTGAAGTCTTGCATTGACGCTCTCATTGGGGACACATTTCCTGTCAGGGCTGATGTCGAGTAGTAGTTGGGCACCTCTGCGCGGCGTGCAACCGCGCATTTAGACTAGTACTGCCACTACTGCACTGCCACAATGGCTGCAGCGGCCAGGACCTTATGACGCAGGCTGTAGTGTGGCCAGCAGCAGCTACTATGGCCAGGCCACTCCTGCATGCTTTGCATGAGGTTAAGGTCATGCCTGCCAACAAGTGGTACATCGCTGACCCTGATCCAAGCAGATTGGGCCCTCTGATGCACACTACACGAAAGTATCAAAACGCCGCTCACCGCGACCTGGATGCACGATGCACAAAAACTGCTGCGCAGGGACAGGCAGTGTTGCGTCTTAGCCAGCGGCATGCGGTGGTTGCGGTTGCCCTGATTGCTTCATCCTGCTGCCCAAAGCTCTTGACGCTGACATTGAAACAATCTCTCACATTGCCAGGTCTCAGTGCCTGTCCCACACGTCTCACCCGTTGCTGGGGACAGGCTGTGCAGCCTTCCTTGGTTGCCCTGCTCCTTACCAGAATCGTTTTGATGCCATTTTGATCTCCCGCACCTGCCCAGTGGGTGCAAGGTTAAAGGTCCTCAGCTCACAGTTCGCGAAGTCTGTGCCCCCTGTCAATTCGTGCAGCAACCCCCAATGGGCAACCACGCCGATTACGGCCTCCGGCCTGTCCAGGAGATATGCCTTAAATTCCTCAACCCGTTGCTTGAAAGAGTCTGCGTGCACAAGGGAAGTGAGTGTATGCTTTGAGGTCTGGGCAAAGCAGAGCAACGGGTCGGCACAGCTGCATCGACAGATTGCAGGTAAACAATTTGATGTGTACAGAGAATAGTCTGCATGTAAGCAGTACGAAGGGCCAAGAGCCTTCAGTGGCAGGGGTCAAACAGGTCAATGTCCATCCAGGGCAAGACGTACAACTGTACATCAATTGTACATCACATTCTGCGTGCTAGTGACGTGATACAGACATACCTTGGGTCCTAATCTTACCGCCTCAACAAGTGACCTCTGATCCCACCCTCCCGCCCAACCACCTTCAGGTTCCAGGCTGACGTGCTTAGGGTCCATGGTGCCGTTGGTCCACCACCACACGTCCGGCAGGTGGGAGAAGTCGAGCTGGTGCCTGCACTTGAGAGAACAGAGGGCGTGACATGAGTGCTGTGCGGAGCATGCCTATCACACAACAACAAGGCAGCACGTGTTCTGGCGTGTGCAGAGCATCAGGATTCTCTGGCTTGACTGCGTTTGCTCGGCTGGGCGTCACACCTCGGCCAAGTTGCAATCGTCGGACCCTCACTGGTCCAGTGGCAATCCTTGACTAATGGGTGCTGCGCACCTGCTGTCTTTGAAGTCCTCCTGCAGTTCCCCGGGCGCCCGGCCGCAGTCCGATGACAACCACACACGCTCCCGCGCAAGGGCCTGTGAGCAGAGGCAGGCGAGGCACAGCCCATGTGCAGGCATCAGGCTGATGAACACCCATGGTGTGTGTGCGCAGGAAGCAGGCGTGGTGCAAATGCACAAGGCAGGCACCCAACATGCCAAGTTCCTTATGACCTTGTGACTCGAGCACACAAGAGAAACCTGGCACACGTTTTCCTTCTTTGTTTTTGGTATGTTTGTCATCAGACCCGGCACACCAGCCTATGTGTCCGTGCCTTCCTGGGCATTGGCATTGGCATCGCAGACATGGGACAGCTCGTGCAGCCCACATCTAGCGCTCAAAACTGTGTGGCTAGCACTGAGGCCATGCTGTACGGCGCAGGTCAGCACTGTCACATTGCCCGTGATCGTGCCGCTCTGTGCAGAATGCCAGCTTCACTTTGAAGTGTGTTAAATTGGGCGTTAAGGTCACTTGACTGTCAAGTGATTTCAGGGCAAAAGAAGACGCACAAACAACACTTGACGATAGTTCCATAGAGCGTGCGTATGCGCATGGCAGCACAGCCGTCAATCAACAAGCTGGTTGCGTGGCAGATGCGCCTTCCAGCTGGAAGGACAATTGCCATCAGCTAACCACAAGAATGCTAGCCGGTACGCCCGAAGCAGAAACACTGACTTTTCTGGGCATAGCCCAAATGCCCATGTGGGCTATGCAGTCAAGGTCTGACACTGTTACCGTATCTGTTACTGCCCGTCCCGTGTCCTGTGACTGCTTCCCTGGTGTAAAGAACTTATGGCGTGATTGAGTTTGATGATATCAAAACCTGTTGTTGCAATCTAGATTGCCAATCGACACACACGATCACAGCTGATGATGTCAGAGTGAGCGTCACGCTGGCGTGTGACCTGTTGATTGAGCTGATTTCATTGCTTTTGCTAACGGGGCGCTTAGGAAGGTGCTCTATGGGGTGATAGCCACAGGGCTCTCTCCACCCCTTGCTGACCCGGTTAAACTCTCCTTTACTAGAAGAATGTAACTATTTGCACAAATTTGATGGTTGCGTGGACATGCTTCATTGTGTGCACTCCCGCCTTGTAAGTGCCCAAACACCTACCTCCACTACCACAGGCCCCTCATAGTGTGGCCAGGCTAGTGTGGCAGTTGCCAGTGCGCGCGTGAGAGGGGAGACCACCAGGACATCTGGCTGAGGTTTGAGGCTCTTGGTGATTGCTGCCGCCCGCCTGGCACCCTCGGCACCCTCGGCTGTTAACCTGGTGTCGTAGCTGCATGAGCGCATGAAGCAGGTAACATTTCAAAGTACGGTGAACTCATTTTGAGAGGAGTGGGTGTGGCAAACACACAGGACTGTGGCTGTGGCTGCCACATGGGCACGCCAGTGGAACACCTCTGCAGCCAATGTGCCACCATGTGAACCCAGAAAGGAGTGTACAAGGGTGTCAAACGTGCGGAACAGTTTTAATGCATGGTGTTGTGCTTCAAGGTGAGCAATAACCGCATTGGCACTGACTGCATTTGCCTTGCTGATGAGCAAGCAAGAGGTGCCACATCAGGAGTGTCAAGTTCTCAGTGCAACTCACAACATGGGATCCTTGAAGCCTCTGCTCCCGTAAGGCATCTTCCTGAGGAACGTGTTCATCTCGGTGGTGCCATGGCGCATCAAATGCACAGTCTTGCCCTGGAGCTCCATAATGCTGGTTGTTCACTGCTGGACTGCCAAGTTGTTGACTTGTGCGAATGGCAGGCAGGCAGGATTTCCAGGTGGAAGCCTGGCTGTTGTCGGACCAAGAAAGCGCTCAGAAACTGCCTGCCGTTGGTGGTCGCGTTGTCGTGTGCTGGTCAGCAGAGAGAGCGGATGGCTTCAACCACAGCGTTGAGACCGGGTTGCAGGTTCTCTCTCGTAGTTACAGGTTTGAGCTTGCATGAACCCGCTGCAGGTGGCTGCTCCCAAACTGGCAGCCACAGCAAGCGGTGGCTGTAGCCACAAAAGATAATTACCAGACGTAGCCGTGCGACTGGAGCTTGCAGTGCGACTGGAGGAATGTCCGCTCGTGGTATAGTCGCGGTGATTTGCATCGTCATTGCTGCCGTGGCGCAGGCTGCTCAAGGTATGAGTTACTTCCTGCAGTGATGAAGATGCGCGGTTAGCTTGCACATGCAAGGAGTCCAAGGTCGTCCTTCCCGTTTCAAGTGCATGATTATGTCAGTGTTTGCTGGGAGATGCAGGGTCGACATTCTCCGAGCTCTGGGGTGACAGTGGAGACAAGTACAATGCGGGTCCAGATGGAAGGCTGCTGGACTTTTCGTATGCAGGTAAGCTGCATGTGGGTTGCTGGGGCTGCACGGCTGTACACGCACTTCACTTTGCGAAATGGGGCTGGTCTTCATGGAGTGACACCAGCTATGCTGTGGAGGTTGATGGTCATTGCGGCCATCTGTGCCGTTTTGCACATGGTCATTGAGTATGTCAGACCACTGCAGCCTGGTATCATCCAATCTGAGCAGTAATTAGGTTGGAGGGCTCACCACTGGTGCCCATGTCCTGCACGGATGCATGCAGGGTACGCAGCTGGTGAGGCGGACATCCCCAGCCCCCCAGTCAATGCAAGCGTGTTGGACTTTGGCGCAAAGGGGGATGGGGTAACTGATGACACCAAGGCGTTCCAGTCAGCAATCAATGGCACACGGCAGGGTGTGCTGTTCATTCCCGAGGGCAGGTAGGCAGGGCCGGGAGCGGACAAGCGGGCCATGGGAAGGGTTGAGCCCGGACTGCATGCGCAGCCTCAACCGAGTGCGCTTCCGTATCGCGCCATGGTTCTTACGCATGGTGTGTTCCTACATGGCTTGTTCCATTGTCCCATTTGGCTGAGCAGGTAGCATATGCACAGCACCACACTTAAGCCCCAGGACCTGAGTCGTGTGTGCACGCCGCAGGTACATCATCCGTGACTTCCTGAACATCAGCACTCGACTGACCCTGCGGGGTGCCGGGTCGCAGCTGAGCGCCCTGGTGTTCCCCAACAGTCTGGGGGATCTGTACGGAGACGCAGGCAGGGCAGCTGGACGGTGGGTGGGTACCCCAGGTGGGGGTCAGTGGTTTGATCGACAAGATGACAGTCAGTCTGAGGACAGGAAGGTTTGACAAGGCGCTTCATACCGCCACTGCCGGCCTGTCACCCTCACCTTCACCTTGGAATGGTGGATTGATGTACATGTGTCAACTCGCTTTCCTGATCAAGTCCGTGCTAGCCAGCTCTGGGGCCAGCAATGATGAACGGCTGCCAATGGGCTGGCTCAATCCAAAATGGCACGTCATGGGCCATGCTTTCTGCTGTTTCACCTCCTTCTACTACGATTAGATAGTAGCATGCAATGTGGTACGCGCTCTGTTAGGGATTGCTGGAGAAACATCACTTGCAATTGCAAGGCCGATGCCAGAGGGCAATGACTGGGCTTTGCCAACCCAGCAACCGCTTTTCCCTCTTCTGGCTCAGAAAGAGACCTTCCAGAGGACCCTGAACCTTGCATGTGCATGTTGGTTGGGGGCACCATGCCCATGCTTTGCTTAGGATGGGCATGTTGGCTGCTGCTGAGCGCCTAGCTGGTTGGTCCTGCGGTACCGTTGGTTGAACCATGAGAAGCTATGTAATGATGATGATGATGATGATGATGTTAGCCATACATATGGTGTGTGTGCTGTCAGCTGGAGGGTGTGAGCCACATGCACGTAGCGCATGACTTGGAACCTGTCTGTGCATGTCTCCGTACGGTTGGTGCATCACAGTCACACCAATCCTTGCGTTCGGAAATGTGCCTGCAGTGCCTCCCAGTGGTCCTTCAGCACAGGGTTTGTCAACTACAACGGGTTGCCTCTGATGGACGAGAGCACCTTCGTTGGCTCAATCACAGCCGTTGCTGGGCGGGGCACAAACACACTACAGGTGGGTGCCGCAGGGGGCAGGGTGGGAGCATGTTTTGGCATACAGTGCTTGTCAACTGCACTGTCGGCACTGCAGGTGACGGGGTTGACGTCTGTTGACTCTAACACTCTTTGCCACTCACAGCAGCAGACCCCCGCCTGAGGCCAACTCAGGGTGAAGCACTTGCCCCAGGGGTGCACACCGCTCCTGCTGATAGCCATGTGCATCAGAATGCGTGTGGTGTGCTGCTTTCAACGGTAGTTGTACCATTACAGCGCCGTTCTAGCACCAGCCCTGACTGTGTGCATCACGCACTGTGTTAGCCAAGTCTGCTACCGTGGACATAGGCACAGTTTGCAACCCGTGTCAGCATTCCTTATGTGCACCTTGTGCAGGTGAGCAGTGTGGGCGACCTGAGGGCGGGCCAGTGGGTGAGCGTCACCATCGGCAACCCGCGCCACACGGGCAAGCTGTTCCGCAACATGAACATGGAGCTGGACCACGGCTGCTCGGCGGACCCGCGCTGCTTTGCCAGCAACCTGTACAGGTGCGTGCTGGTCCACCTTGTCACATGTTTATTTGAATCACCTATATCTATACAACCTGCACAGGCAGGTGCAGGTCTGTTTGCAGTGCAGTGCTGGTGCTGCAGCCGGTCCCTCTACCTTTGTGCCCAGTTCTAGCGTTGGTAAAAGCTGTGGCAAGCGCGGGAGTGCCCTGGCCCCTTCATGGGTGTGCGCCATGCGGCCTCTGCTCGTCTTCTAGTTGGGAAGAACCAAGCACGCTTGACAGTTCAAGCGTTGGCATACCACGTGATGAGTGCATCCTGCTTCAGCAGGAGCCACAGGCCATGACCACAGCTGATGAGCGACTCACGACCTTGCTGTGTCGAGAGGCATGGCTGCTCAAGCTGGCTAAGCCTGGCTCAACTCTCCTTTGTGCGTTTGCGTTGCGTTCAGTTTCCAGTCGCGTGTTGCTTCGATCACGGGCCCTAGCTCCCTTGAGTTGGAGCGGCCCCTGCCCTTTAACATCTCCACCGCCTTTGCCCCCGCCTCCCTGCACTGCTGGGCACCGCAGCTCAGTGGGGTGGGGGTGGAGGGAGTCACGTTCGAGATGATGTCGACCAAGTACAAGGGTGAGGGCTGGTGTTAGTGTCCAGGCATGATGGTAACGAGAACACGCACAGGGGACGTTTTATGGGGGACTGCACCCAAGCAGCAGAAAACATTTTGCGCTTCCAGCTAGCAGGATGCTGCAACTGTCGCCAGCTAATCTCTCTGGTGCGCACTGGCTTTCACAACATATGAACGTGCAGTGGGCTGTACTGGTGTTGGCTTGCACACTGTGCTGGGTTGTTGGTTTGCAGGTCACTTCAAGGAAGATGGATTCAACGCCCTGCAGTTCAACCATGTGTCCAATGCCTGGGTGCGAGGTAGGGTTGGCCTCAGGGGTGGCTTGAACAGGAAGTCCTCCGTGGAAACTGCACAGCTCAACGTAGGACTGATTGCAAAGCCTGTGGCCATGCTCACTGTTGCATGTGGCTTCAACATACCTCAATTGAGAGCAACTCATGGCTGTACCCTGAAGCATGTTCTGTTTGGCCACATTGGCTGTCAATGGCATGGTGAGGCACACTGAAGCCTGGAGCCCCTTACATTGAGTCTGCTCATAAATTGTTGGGGGCATGTCGAGGGCGGACCTCTGGTTAGCCCCATGGGCAGATTGGGTTCCCGACCAAGCACGGCATGCACTGTAGGCAGCCACAATGTCTGATTCTCCCTGTGCTGAAGGTTTGTCCTGCTCCGACATTGCCTCCTGGCTACAGACGTAGCATTCATTGGTGCTGATCTGGCCCTGGCTTTAATGGGCTGCCGTTTCATGACCGTTTCTAACATCACAGTCGACGCTCCTGGTGAGTGTGTGTGTGTACTCACATCAAGTGACCATATATGCCTTTGATGCGGCCATTGCTGCCAAGACCCCCATTCCTCTCCCCCCCCCCCCCCCCCCCCCCCCACACACACACACTCACACACGTGCACACACGTGACAGATGATCGTGCAGTGGCCAATTATCTTGTCTGCACGGGGATGTTCCTCATGGCCTTGGATCTGGCTGGATTGCTGAGCAAAAACTGACACTGTATGCACTGCAAGCATAAATAGTTCGGCATCAGCTGGTATGCCTACATGGTTGTGCCAGTCTTGGGAGCGCTGGCTCGAAATCCCAGCATGGTGCATCGTAGCTGACAAGTGACAGGATTGCCCGTGCGTGCCTGCAGCGGGGCGCCTGGGCTCCCGGGGCTGGGCGGGGCACCATGCCTTGTTTTCCGTTCGCACAGCCGACACACTATTCACCGACTACTCCATCAATGTCAAGTATGCACACGACATGTCTGTGGTGAGTGACCCAGTTCACAATGGCAATCTGAGGCCGGTTGCATGTCCCTGAAGCTACGTTGCACTCCCGACGAACTTGTGCACGATCATAAGATCAGGTACACTTACACAGCTAGCATCAGAACGCAATTCAGCATCGGACTGCTGCTGAGTGACTCTGCCTTGCTGCTGTGGCAGCCACTCCGCTGCCTTGACCCCCACACACGCCGCTTCTACCCAGTGTGTTGCAGTGTCCACCCAGGTGGTTTCCACACCTGGCAGTGCAAACTCAGGCAAGAACAACGGTGCGGTATGCACGACAACGTGTGATGATGGTTCCTGCCCACAGGACTTCTTCAGCAGGGGTGTGGTGTGGAGCAGCGGCCGCGGACTGGACATGAACATGGACCACCATAAGGCGCAGACTTACGGAATCTTGTGGACACAACTGGACCTGGGTGAGCGCAGATCTGTGATGAGTGAGTTCTGCTACACCTGTGCATCGGAGTGGGGTTTGCTACGTCTGTACACAGACCTTTGGCAAGGCAAAGCATCTGAAGGTCTTGGTACCGGGATTTGCGGGCTGGCCGGGGTGTGTGTGTGTGTGTGTGTGTTTGTGTTCGGAAAACAGCTATGAGTTTGGGCAGTCAACCCAAGGTTCAAAACAGTACCTGCTTCAGAGTTCAGAACTTGCCCCACTGTGAAACGAGTGGTGTTGTTTGGGCGCATCGTAACCGACAAACATTTCAGCATGCCGCTCGCAGGCACAGGTAGCACATTGTGGGTGTTCAGTGCGAAGTGTGGCAATCAGCAGGCATGTGTCTCTGTGTACCCGCCCTGTGCCTGCAGGCTTGGCCACGCGCCCCTTTGAGAGCGGCGGCTCGCCTGGTCGAGGCCTGGACGCCGGGTCCCTGACCACCTTCTGGAACCTGGACAGCAGCAGGGCAGCGCGCTTTGGCAGAGCAGTGCCGGCTGACTTTGGCCCTGCGCTCAACTTCGTGGGTGAGTGTTTTCAGATACATATCTTACGCAGTGCGTGCACAAGCGTGCATGTGAGCTTGCGCTCTGTCTGCATTACAGCCATTCAAGCATGACTAGACTCTGGGTCGTGCCAGTGTGCATGCTGCAGAATTGCAGTAAACTTCTTGACAGGGCCTGCCCTGTTAAGCTTGCTTGCGGCTCCACACCTTGTTTGCCTTTGCAAGCTTGTGTCCACTGCACACCGATGGCTTGTGGCCACAGGTTGCGGGCAAAATGCACGCTACCCCTCGCTGCGTCGCACGCTGACTCAGTCCTGGTGGGTTGAGGACATGAGCCCGGGCGACCTGCAGCCACCTAACCTGTTCGTGGCTCAACAGGCCCTGAGGTTGTCTCAACAGACGAGGGTTTCACCACGCCTGGGGGGCCGAGGGCTCGGGGGAGATTTGCTCACCCTTTACTGAGCAAGGGGCTGATTTGGGAATGAGTGCTGAGGGGCGATCTGAAGCTGTCTACGCCCTGAAGATTTGAAATTTGATCAACAGTTTTCTTCATTATTTCTTTTTTGTGCAGTGCTGCCTGCACTATTGAGCGAACATATTTGAACGAGGTGTAGTGTCCCCTTCATCATGACCATTACAGTGATTGGATCAGCATGGCCGATAAGGGTTTGATTTGCTTGTAGAGAACACGTTTTAACGTCAGCATGCGTGATTTGCGTGGCATGCCAGCATTTTTCTCCAGCAAGCCCGGCCTACAAGCCAGCTACTGGGTATGTGACATACAATCTTGTACATGGCCATTGCGACTTTCTCCTCGGGCTGCAGAGGTGCCAGGGAAAAAATTTGTCCTGTCAGGACCATAGCTGTTGCACTACAACTGAATCGCCACAGTGAGCCATGTCCTTGGGTCTCGCCCGTGTGCCCGGCACTCTTTGCAAGACGCTGTACTGTAAGATCTGAAGGCCGCAGAACCGATAGCGAACACTTACAAATTAGTTACATTCTGGTCACAGCGCAACAGACTGTCATAAGGCCTTCGTAGTCAGCTTGCATGCACGTCTCAAACAAAACGGCACACGTGCCTCAATGAACGTCAGGTCCGGCTAAGGCTGGGTCCCATGTAACACCATGTGCACACTCAAGCTCAACATCGATCTGCATTTGCACTACAACCTGGCCCAATTACCCTGCACGTAAACTCACACATCCTGCAATGTATAACAATGCTCCCAAAAATCTTCAACAATTTCACAACACTAGTTGCACAGCTAGCTCAAGTAGCGCTCAAATAGCGAGCGTCTTGCCATTGAGATACAATGCATGTGATCAGGGAAAACGGGTGCACATGAAACGTATAGGAGTGCGCTCAGATCACCTCTTGCTGGAATGGAAGCATTTGCATCAAAAGCCAGACTCAGCTGGCAGGCATACATACCCTTGCATGAATCCTTCTCCGCATGCACCAGCATTGCAGCAAGTCATTCACTCAAATTGCTTTGCCATATGACAGGTTGCGAAACCACAGACGTGAGCTCCATCGTGAACATGATGAATGGCAGGTACCAGTGAAGTGAGCTGGACACTGAACCAAAGGCATAAGCATGATGTCGCACGTGGGCAGATACTGAGACAGTACTGACGCCCAGAGATGCATGGCCAGTCTGTATAGATACAGATGCAATGGACAGATTTTAAATTGCTCGCAAAGAATAATGATGGATAACGCATCGTTACGCTGCACGCACGGCTGTGCTAGAGCTGCAGCAGAAACTGGCTGCTCTCTAAAGGCTACTTGCCGCACGTGGCAGACACACCTGTGTAGCAGAGCCTGCTCAAACACTACTGACTATGCAGTGCACTAGCAAGAATGTGGCTGCAATGTTGGATACTGCAGATGTGCTCTCTTCTGTATTGCCATCCTACGCGCTACCGTTGCGTACCGAAAACAATCATTCAATCCATTCACAGTGCCATCCTACGCCTGTCCTCCGCTGAGTGCATGCAGTATTACCACCCTGCGTTGCCGTCACTTTCCCACTACGTTCTATGACTTTTGCTAGTTTTCAGCTTGTTTTAGTATGTAATCACAATGATGGGAAGCTGATCGCACGCGACAGTTAGATGCTATCACTAGATTGTTTGCCTCAAAATCAGCAGTACGGGGTCACAAGGGTGCCGTTGGTGATGCTAGTCGGCACCACTTTTCCTTGGCCAAGCGTGTCGACCAGCCTGATCCATTTCGCCTTGCTCATTGTCTTGCCATTCATAGCGAAGATCATGTACCACTGCGAGCATACACAGCAAGAATGGCACATGACTTGGATCGGCCGTGTAGAACATGTTGATGGCATGAGTCAAGGTGACCAGCTGCGCAGTAAGGGTAGCACAAGGGTGGTCTGGAGTTGGCAGCAGGTGCGACAACCAAG
The DNA here is from genome assembly GCA_004335635.1 of Chloromonas sp. AAM2. Taxonomy (NCBI): domain Eukaryota; kingdom Viridiplantae; phylum Chlorophyta; class Chlorophyceae; order Chlamydomonadales; family Chlamydomonadaceae; genus Chloromonas; species Chloromonas sp. AAM2. The sequence continues at coordinate 10,822 of QAXH01000800.1, read as the reverse complement.
CCTCAAAACTGGGCCCTTGAGGCTGCCCAGTGCTAGTTGAATGTGTGATTGTTAACTTTCGCCTACTTGCTGAGTGCAAAGCATTCATTCCACAAGCAATGTGCAGGTCGATAACGCAAGGCGTCCAAACTGCTACTGTGGTAAACAAGCTGATGATACGTGCTCACTGTAGGCGTAGCCAGAGAACTAGTCCGTCAACTGCGACTCAACTAGTCCAGGGCAGTACATGCTCTCAACTGACCTGTGGCGGCGCGATGTAGGGATGTGGTGGTGTCTTGAGCGTCAGTGTGCTAGTATTGTAGTTGACGCTCAGAATCTCCAGTTTTACTACACGTTGATTCATGTTGAAGGAGTGCGTCGTGGACGATGGAGCGACCAAAGAAACCGAAGTAACGGGAACACTCGTGTTGCCCATGCTCGTGTTGCCCATCTCCGACCCCCAGTCCAAACTAAATGTGTGGTTGTAGGGCATCCAGGTGACGTTGCCGTTCACGCGAACAATCTCTGGTTTGTTCTCAAAGTCGAACCAGTAAGGCGGATAGAAGATCTCGTTGCGGTACTCAAACTGCATTGAAGCACGAAATGTGTACATTCGAATTGTTGTTGATTGCTTGACACGAAGAAGTTCGAACTGCTAGTACGTCGTCTTTCAGTATGCAAGGATGCTGAAAAATAAATATGATATGCGCATATAATCTGCGCGATAGTGGCGTGCACCTATGTGTGCCTGGCAGTGTGCTCAGTGTATCCACTCACCCTTGATCCGGGTGAAACATAGCTGGGCACGTCGGAGCTCAACCTATAGCAGCGATCGCAGCCTGTGACCAGGATGGTTGCGTTCGTAGTCAGCGCTGCCGTGCCGTGGTACATGCGCGCAATGGTCGATCCAGCCAGATAGGTGACGCGCTTGCCGTAGGGCAAGTCGGGTTGGTAGAGCTGGGCCCAGAAGTTCGGGTAGTTGGAGCGCCCGCCGCTGCCAAACGAACTGCCGCTGTCGCCTGCTACTCCCGTCTACAAAGTGCAAACCGCATATATGCACAGCTGTGACTGACGCGTCGCTTTCAAACGTTGTCCAGGGTAGAATAAACCAAGAACCACTCGCGAACTTGGGTTCGACGAGCACGAAGTTCAACAACTTAAAGGTTGCAGACAGCGGCATCAGAGCCTGCCTCACCTGCGCTCCGTTCAGCAGCAGCACGTCGCCGTTTGGCAGCATGGTCGCGTCTCCCATGACGCGTGGGATACCCAGGTCTTCCGTGCTCCAGGAGCCGTAGGTGTAATTATATTCTTTCAATGTCTCTGAAGCCAGTGACAGTCAGTGACAGTCAAGTGTGTGCATTTGCGTGTGGGTGTGTTCTTACATCTGTATCGTCCCACAAGTGGAACAGAAGATGACGTAAACATCAACCGCGCAGAATCAGAACACGAAGCATGTCTCGCTCGGCCATGAACTGAATCAAGAAATCTGCCCAGCGCCTCGGAAAACGGATTGTCTGTGAGGTTTATTGTAGCACGAATCCATGCATCAGCATCTTGTGGCCTATGGTAAGCTGGAATAATAGTGTGTCAGTAGCCAATTGTTGTGCGTGGCTGACTGCCAACCTGGCAGGCCATGCACGGCTGCTCAGCCTGGTCACTTGACTGTCCCTAATGCATGCCTACTACCTGCTCACCCGAATCGTAAAGACTCATTCACCTACCATTATACACCCACGAGATGTTCATTCTGCGTACAGTGCTGACGGACAGCAAATTTTCGTTCTTGGTGGCTTCCACCGGTGCGCCACCAAAGATCATCAATTCGACCTGTGCCACACATGTGCGTAGCATGACAAATTATTATAGTTGAGCCCAGGGGCAAAGTTGTCAATTGATCGTCTAGTGCAGGCTTGCTTACTACATGATAACTTCAGAATAACCAAGGCAGTGACCGAGTGTGCCATGTGCATGCGACAAATTGATGCAGACGCCAGGTGGCACACTTCCCACATAGAGAGAAGGTGAGGCAGCCTACCGAGCTGTAGTTGTCTTCGTATGTCAGTGTACTGTAGGCGGCAGAAGCAGTGTAGGGAAACTGGGTGAAGTTGGTGCCATCTAGCTTGTCGCCTGCTAGGTATGGGTTCCAAGGGTTAGGGACAGGAATTTGACGGTACACGCCTGCAAACAGGGGCAGATGTGGGCAGCGTGAAGGGAAGAACAGAACACGACTCAGAAAGGGTCTCGCCCTGATGGAAGCGACCACTAAGGCGGACTTCAGATGCAGACAGCACGAGCGACAAGGCCATAGTCGCTGCAGCTAATCTGACCCTGGAGATATGTCCAATGCCGTGAAATTGCTCGTTGTCATCAACAAACATTCAAAAAGGTCCCATCCAAGCTGGATGACTGCTGTGCCCTTGCTGCTTCAAAACCCCTCTCTTGACCAGCGCACCTGTCTGCGCAACCATGACCCGGCCTTCCCGCTCGCCAAAACTGTAGACATCGCCCGTTGGGAGGACATAATTAAATGGGTAGTACATCTGTACATGCACAGACACAACACAGGCATTACAACACCGCAGCCATATTGTTCATCTGCTAATAGTAGCAGCAGCCAAATGAGCATTACCAAGAGCGCAGAAGCGGAAATCCGCACCTTCTTCATTTGCTTGACAAAACACGGATCTACTGTTCGGTTGGGCAAAGGGTACTCGTAGGGCGCCTTAATTGGGTTGTACAGCTCGTACTTTGAGTTACCTCCTCCCGAGCCGCCGACCTGCTGTGTGCCGCCCATGATCATGATCTGCTCGTCGGGCAGCAGCGTCATCGATGGATACCACCTACACGAACGTGAAACACACCGCGCCTGTGGGTTTGCGACTGCCTTTTCTTGTATAATCTAGCAGCCGTGGGCTTGTGGCCCTTGCGGGAAGGTCAAACGTTGCCTGTGCAGTCCTCGTCTCACCGTTTCCACTGCATAACCGTTGCGTTTTGCAGAAGAGCGGGAGCTTCCGCCTCATTGAAGAGGCGGACGGATCGCATGCCGCTTGGATAGCCGCCATTCTGCACAGACACAAGGTGCATGAAGGTAGAGCGTCACGACGTAGTTGCGACCAATCGCGAAATCAGGCAGGCGTTGGAGATGCCGGTAACGCCAGTGCAGGCCGCACCTCCTTGTGCCCTCCAGCCACGACGATCTGTCCATCCGATGTCTGGGCGTGCCCGGAACAGAACAGGCCGTCTGAAGCATTGACTCGCGTCCAGTTGCGCGAAACGAGGTCAAAAGTGCCTGCACAGACACATACAACCTGTATGTTACTTGTACCTCCCACGTGCGTGTGTGTAGCTGTTGACATCCACAGTGAAAAGCTTTTGCATTGTCATTCCCATGTTGCCGTGTCCCATAACCATCCAGTCTTGCTAGAAAGCTGCTAACGCTTCCCATGAGAGCACGCTGGATTGACACAGTTGAACACATCTACCCAATGTGTGCACAAAATGAATCCCAAGTTCTTTGACGGATCAGGCGATGGAATATGCACCATGCATGCAGCGATTGCATTACACCCAATCAGCATTTCTGCATTGCCGCTCCTGGACCTTGCCACCGTGCACCATGCTGACCTGCGATCTGGAAGGACTCAGAGCGCTTGTCGCTAGGCCGCTCCATGTACAGGTACTTGTCGGTGTAAGGGACGTGCACCAGGTGGACCGCCACCACCTGACTCGTCTGTGGCAAGACTTCGTACAGCCCTTGGACCTGCACATACACAAGCTGGCTGTGTGTATCCCGTGCATCTGAGCAGCCGGCTTGTAAACAGTGACTTGTGAACAGTACCCAGACAAGAAACTACTTTTCAACATGCTTGGTTTCGTTCTGGATTTTGTTGCAGCCGCTTCACCATGGATTGTACCATGGGAGGTGTTTGCACAAACAGTCGTAGTACCCATGTGGACAAGCATACACGCCAAGTGTTGACCGCAGTGCATGAAGTGGACCATCACACACTGCAAGATGTTGTGATCATCAGGGCGCATGCGATTATCGAATACGAATGAGAGGCACTCCATGACGGTGGTGTGCATTTGCATGTTGGACGGGCTGGATACCCTCCCTTCATGAGACCCACCGGGTTTCAAGAAAGAAAGGCGTGATTACAGTTGAAGATGCAGTGAGGCGCTGCTCATCAAGCTATCATGCGGTATTCATAATATGGCGTGCTGTACATCGATTACGTGTTGCTTACCTTTGGCCTGCGCTGGGGGTCAGAGTCCAAGGAACCGTTGTAGCGTGAGCCATTGCCAGTGCTGACGTTCACCCAGTGAGATGCTGCTGGTCTGGGCGTTGGCATCACTATCATACCAGTTGCAGGGCGCAAGACAACTGCCTTGCCGCTGCATGCACCAAGCACCGCCATACATGCAAATGTAATTTGATCAGGAACGAAGGGGGCGCACTGGCTTACTTTGGGTGCTTTAATGAGCCAAATACAGCCAAGGCTGGAGGCTGGGCTCTGCTGGTCTCACACAGGGTCCAGGTGGTCGTCTGCTCCAGTCTGCCCAGTGTGTGGAAATCGCCAGGTGTTCATGCCACAGAAGAAAATTCTGTTCTGGATACATTGGCTACAGCACATATGCATTGCTGCATCGCTGCATCGCTCTATGTGAGTCCATGGCTCAACTGCTCGGCCATGACAGGAAGACGTGATGAGGACAAGATGGTGCACCACAGCCACCAGGTGACCTTGTCTGTGATACGCTTGCTCTGGATTTGCATGGCTGCCACACCCCGTATTCACGACCTTTGCTGGCCCACGGCCTGCCACACACCTGGCCAGCACCATGAGAAGGGCACACGCCCAAAGCAGACCCATCCTCATGTTTGCCGGTAAACCTTGCCTCAGCCTGCGCTGTCCTGCGCAAGTACTTGTGAATGCTGTCGTGCCGGATGTTGCGCAGCTGCAGTCAGACATACGCGCAGTTCATTGAACCGGGAAGGCACGGCTACAACGAGGCACGGAAACATGTACAGCAATGCGATTGATGAGGGAGTTGGACGTTCGCTACCGTCAAAAGTGCTACAGCCAACCGGGACGTACCCAGGCAGGACTCCAAGTATGTGCTTGTTTGACGAGATGGCAGCTAATGGTGTCCTGCTGGCTGCTGATCCTTTTCCAGATGGCAGAGGCCGGAACAAGGCGATTGCAAGCACAGCTCCAGTGGGTGGCTTCACCGGGACTGGCGCGGTGTTGTCCACAAATAATTGCTGCGAATTGCAGCAGGTAATGCAGGACATTGCCATGCAAGCCGCTCAAGTGCCGGTCGGCTGGGCGTTTGCAAAACATCCGTTTCAGCCGGCCTCACGTCTCATTAGTCATCGAAGAAAGGCGGGGGGATAAATGAGAGAGACCCGGAGAGGTAGCTGGACTACACGGCGGACAGTACTTCTCCTTTAAAAGGCAGTCCAGATGCAGAATTCACATTTCAAATGCTTGCGGTGCCTGGCTTGTCGCAAACACAACGTGAAGAGGTCATGCAGAAGTGAGGTTGGCCTGAGCCCATGCAATTGGTGTCCAGCCCCGGACAGCCTGGGTTTCAGCAGTGGAATGGTCTGACAGGGCAGCAGGCAGCAGAGATACGTCTCAGGAGAACAATGCTGCACGGCGCACATGACGGTTCTTCTCAGGCACGTACGGTTGCAACGCATTCCAACTTTTAACTGCACTAATGAGGGTAGTAATGTCCATACCCCCAGCGGCGAGCTGACCGTCCTTTCAGGCCGAACGTACCAGGTTTGATGTTGTCTGCATCATTCAATTTCTGGCGCGTCAAGACTTGTTGTCAGTGCACAGGGAAAGCAAAAACTTTGATGACGGCAGCAGAACACAGCATACCTGTCTGCCCAGACCTGATGTCAGAGTGAAAGTAACGCTTGTGTCAAATCCGTGGCTATATATCGGGCTGCAACCAGGATGGTTTCCACACTTCCATGACAATCAATTGAATTGATATGAGTGCGGCATGCCCTGAAATGGGCCATGAAGTAATGTCATATGGCAAAACATGCCGCGCAAATGACTGGAATCCGCTATCAACAGTTGTCATTGTTAGAGTTGCCAGTTCACTACCTGACACTCAGTGAAAAGCGACTGACCCTAACCCTGACAATCCTGTAATTCATGCCAGTTAGATGGCTAACGGGGAGCTTTTGGAAGGTGTCCTGTGGGGTGATAGCCACAAGGGCCTCACCACCCTTTGCTGACACGGCCAGATTCCCATTTACTAGAAGAAATTTATGCAATTTGCGCAAAAGTATATATTTGTGTTGGACGTGCCTCCTGGTGTGCACTCCCTCCCTGTAATGTCAAGCGTCTACCATAACTGTGGCTGTCATTTTCTACCATAAGTGCAAAGAGAGCCAGGTTCTAGATTTTTGACGATCCTGATCCTGTTGGAAGGGGTCGATGCCATCCATGCTGGGTTCTGGTTGGTTTCTTTGGGGTTCCAGCTTCTGTTGTCTGATATCATGGGACTTCATGCTCGTTTGGGAGTTTGTCCACGTTTACCACCAGCTCTCATCGCGTGGTTGCTACTGGCTGTCTGTTGGGTTAAGCTTGGGGTCTCATGCTTTTAACTTGCTGTGTCAACCGCGCGTGGCGTTCTCAGGCTGAGTTGCCCAGCCAGTCTGCACCTCTCACATGGCGTGTTGGCCATCATTAACACCAAAAGGCGGCCAGGGCAGTGCACAAAAGCTGTGACTGCACAAGCGCTGTATGTCGTTGCACACAAATGCTGGGTGTGGACGGAGGAGGCGTATTAAAGCTTGTTCAACACACGCGAATCATTGCTCCTTGCAAGAAATGTCATGTTATTAGTGCAGCTTTTCACAGCTCCACAAACGCACAATCAAATCCCACGCACAGCGTCTGTGTCAGCTGGGCATCATGCAATTGGCTTTATGTCCTTATGCCCCTTGAGGTTCACTTGAAGGGAGGGATTCCAACCCTTTCAACCTACAAGTGAAGGGGATTTGGTCTCATGTCAAATGTCACACTGTCCTGATTCAGCTCTGTCCTGATTCAGTTACCTGGTTGTGGAACCATCCTGTTCTTACTGCGTCCACCCAGTCCATGTCATCCAAGGTGTTCGAGTGATTCTCTTACCTGTCCAACAAGTTGGGAGCACATGAATATACAGGCGAGCAGCCCAGACTCTGAGTATGAGTACTACAAAGCCATGCGTCAAGCAGGTCAGCTGCAAAGATCCAAGGACCGGGAGTTGCTAAGAGCAGAAATACATGAGAAGAAAAGTTTCAACGGGACTGAAAGCCTGGTTTGCATTTCCTTCAAGGCTTGGCCAGTGAGCTTAGCACAGGAAGTGCCGTGCCTTGGCTACCTGGGCTGGTGGTGTTGTGTTTACGGTGTGGCACCAAGTATTTGCTGTGAGGCGTCATGCCAGCCTAGTTTGCCAAGTCCCTTGCAACAAAGCGCCCGCACAACTCGCCTTGAGAGTGTTGTCAAAGCGTAATAGCTTAACAGTTGACTCGTATATTTCGCTTGTTGTTGTTTTCTGGGCGACGGGTTTTGCGCTTGTGTTTTGTAATCCAGCCCCTTCAAAGGTAATGCAACCACACTCAGGTTATGTAGAGCAACACTGGCGCAATGAGCCCCTAGGTCGAGTTTAAGGCCCTGGATATCACGGTGAATGAAACACTCATTGCCTGCGTGGCTGCATGCCCCAAGTCATGCCAGGAGGCCCAGCCGGTGCACCGGGGGGCATCACCGGTCCAGGTATATGTGTTTTGGACGCCTGCAAGGGTCCAGCGATACCAGCAGCATGCAGCCCTGCCCTGCCCTGCTGCGACTGCCCTGCCACAAACGTGCCGGTCTGGCCCTGCCCCGGCGCTGTACCGTACTGATGTGCGTTTTGTAGACCTTGCGGCAGACTCACGCTGACAGGTGCTGGGAACTGCTGCAAGGCACCTGGCATGGGCTGCATGCCCCCACTTGGCATCCGCATGAGACTCTCAGGTCCTGAAGGGTTGCCAGCGGCCCCTGGGAACAGGCCTTGCTGGTAGCTGGAGCTGCCCTGAGCATGCAACTGACCGCTGGGCACCCGCACGGTGCCTTGGCCTGCAGGCAGCTGTGATCCGGTACTGCTATGGGAGGAGGCACTGTGGGAGCGGGGCAGTGGGGCGCCTGACGGTGGTGCATGGTGGGCGAAGGGCAGGGCCTTCACGGCATTGCGTTGAGGCCCGTTCGGCATCCCCTGGGGACCCCTGGCAGGCATCTGTGGTGGCATGCCCGGTGGTCCAGGTCCCCTGACAGCCTGTCCCGGGCCTGGAGCCATCACAGGGTGCTGATGGTGTGCCGGGGCTCGGCCCATTCGCTGTTGCATGGGTTGCCCGTGCTGCATGAAAGGGCCTGGCCCTGGTTGCATGGGTACGGGTTGCCCGTGCTGCATTGAAGGGCCTGTGCCTGGCCGGATGGGCATGGGTTGCCCATGCTGCATGGAAGGGCCTGGCCCTGGTTGCATGGGCATGGGCTGGCCCGGTTGCCCAGCATGCAGATGCATGGGCATGGGCTGCGAATGTGGGCCTGGCCTGGCTTGGTGTTGCATGGGCGGCCTCAGCTGCGTGTTGTGGCCTGGGTGTGGTTGGTGCACCATCGGAGGGTTGAATGGTGTACCCTGGGCCCCCGGGTGCTGTTGGTGTGCCTGTGGCTGTGGTGCGTTTGGCCGACTAACATGCGGGCGTGGCTCGTGTGGGTGTAGATGGTTGGCCTGTGGGTGTGGGTGGGTTGGCCGTGCCTGCTGTGGGTGTAGATGGTTGGCCTGTGGATGTGAGTGGGTTGGCCGTGCCTGCTGTGGGTGTAGATGGTTGGCCTGTGGGTGTGGATGGTTTGGCCGTGCCTGCTGTGGGTGTATATGGTTGGCCTGTGGGTGTGGATGGTTTGGCTGTGCCTGCTGTGGGTGTAGGTGGTTGGCCTGTGGGTGAGGCTGGTGTGGGTGTGG
>QAXH01000796.1:0-41526 GCA_004335635.1 Chloromonas sp. AAM2 | reverse complement strand
TGTCTCATTTTTGGCCTTTTTACCCCCCTACTTTGCCCAGCAGCTGTGACGCCGTCATTGACGAGAACAGAATTTTGTAACCATACTTGGAGTGCCCCAGACCCATAGATTACGTGTGTCAATTATCAGATTGATCTGAATGTGCCGTCAGGTACCAATAGCATCGGCCGCTCAGATCACTATTTCCTAGGTTGGTTCCCAGACTGTGAGTTGCGCTGGGACCTGCCAGACGCTAATTATGATCTAAACGCAAGCTTTTGTTTTACGCCTACAACCTGTTACACAGCTAAGACGCCCAGACAGCTATAAGGCACGACACGTATGGTACTTCCTACTACCACGCCTGGCAATTCACTTGCCTGACGAGCACGCAGACATGGCGAGACTCACCGTAAAGTGGTGCAACACTGTGTACATGATTGGCCGAGTGTCGTTCCTTGCTCTAATCCCCACCTCAGTGTCTGGGGACACACGTTACGTATTCCCACGCATGCTGAGTGACTGAGTGGCGCTCCTTGTTTGATCACCACCCTAGATGCTCCTAGATGCTTGGGGCCCCATGTGACATGTTCACAGCCATGACCGAGGGCTGGGCTCAGGGTGGGCTGCACCGTGATTAAAGAGATTGTTTAGTGTGGTAATAGGGTTTGGGGCTCAGCGCAGTGTAACCATGTGGCACGTGCGCCTCCAGTCTGCTCGTTGATTCGTCCGGCAAACATTCACTTGTAACATGCAGAGTATGCCCCTGCTCATTATCAGGCACCAGTGGTCAAGAGGTGAGGCGACAAAAAACGTGCGATAATGCATTCTGCAGTTGTATACAAGGACTGTCTGGTTCTGAAAAGCACTCTCCAGTCCTGCAAAAGGACTCTCTAGTCCTATCAAGCACTATGCACCGGACATGCCTATGCCTCCCGTTGCATGCAGCATCTCAGCACATGCCCGTACTCACATGCAGTTGCACTCATGCCCCCTTGTGCACACACAGAACATATAGATGGTGCCTTGGCATAGACTGATTGGCATGGACGTGCAATGGCAAGCGTTGGTTCACTTCATCAGCTGTCAGTTTGGCTGTCAGTTTCGCTTGAGCCATGCACTGAAATGCCAAGGGCATCTCACGTCACCCGCTACAGCCACATTGCAAAACACATATGCACTATGGCTCAATGATTGCCTTGCAAGACAGTGCATAAGTGTGTGGTGCTCACTGAGCAGGCAAGGATACGCCTCTGTGCCAATGCAGCGTAGCTTCCTAGTTTTGTGATATGGCAGAGAGCGTGCGGGCGCTGCTCGGGGTGAGTTCTGTGAGTGAGTGGGCATAGTCCAGCTGGCTGTCCCGCCTGTGATGATGGTTTCCGGGTCCGGGCAGCGTGGGACAGTGCATGGGCTGCGTGGCCCCCTACTCATCTGCACAAAACCGCATACACACCTCGTGGACGGCATCCGCGTCAGCGCCTTCCTCAAGCAGGAGTTTCACCACATCCAGAGAGCCGTTGTAGGCGGCGACTGTCAGCGGGTAATCAGAAGCCTGTGGATGGCATATGTGACATCATTATCAATTTCACCACCAACAGGCAACTTGCAGGGCAACTACTTGTGTAAAACTCGCAACCCTCGCACCTACAGGCACAGGCACCTGTGTTATGTTGCACGGAGTTATGTTGCACATGATAGCAAGGGGCTAGAGCAAAACATATACTGTAACAGCTGGAACTCGGGCCGCGATAACGGATCAAACCAAGGTGGACTTTGGACTATCTTAGGATTTCCAAATGTTCGCCTCTTGAAGAGTAACCTAAGCAATCTGGGTTACAATCAATCAATCTGGGCCACCGTATCCTGGTCTGAACCAATGGCTGGCCTGTACACATTGATGCTGATGTTGGCCGTGCTGCACTGCGTGCATGTGATCATACAACCGCAGTGCATATACTAGATATGTGTACTATATATCGACTGTACATAATATACGCACACGTGCAGTTCGGTTGACCTCAGCTCCATGGCCCAGCAGCAACTTGACCCAGGCAACGTTGCCATGGCGAGCAGCAGATGTTATGACCACGTCATCAACCTGCAGGGCAAGCAGTGTTCAACACCTTCTCATCCAACATGGCACACAGATGTGATTTTTGTTTGGGTGACCTCCATGCATCATATCCATGCAGCAGTCAGTCTATGCTCAGATCCCTTACATGCTGGATTGGTAGTTACAACGATCAGCATACTCGGTGAATGCTCTGCATTACAACATCACCACTCGTTCTCTCACCAGGTCCAGGTTGGGGTCAGCCTTAGCGTCCAAAAGCATCTTGACAATGTCAAAGTGCCCTGCGAGCACTGCGCGGTACAGGGCGCTGTCGTGGTTGACTTGCAATCAGGCAGGGATAGGTGGACAGTGGGTGGACGTGAAGACAATGCACCGATGCGTTGATGGTCAGCCATGATGCGTTGGTGGTTAGCCATGAGCAAGTTACTAAAGGCAGGCTGTTGACTCTGATGACTGTGAGCTGTTCGGCGGGGTTATGCTGCGCTTACTGATTGTCGCTGTACAGTACTTTGCAGCACAGCACAGCCCACAGATCACGCGCACATCATGCGAATTGCAGGTGCCGCATGTGAGCACCATATGAGTACTTGCCGATGAGTCATGTGGCATCCTGCTCACCTGCTGCAGGTTTACGTCAGTCTTGGCCTTCAGCAAGGCTTCCACAACATGTGTGTGGCCCTCCCATGCTGCTGTGCAGAGAGGTAGTTGGCCGTTCTGCAAGTACAAAGTCAACAATGGTTGCTGATGGGTCCTTGCTGGAATGAATTGTTAACGACACAGGTGTGAGGTGTGGGAGTGCTTGTTTAGTGCGTCCTGGGGTTGAGAGGCTTGGGAAACACCATCGCAAGCACACGGTTATTGGGGGGCACAGGCAAGGGTGCACATTGCCATGTGGTTCAGGTGCAGTGCGTGCTTGTGCAGGCAGCAACCCCAGTTGAGGGTTTTCTCCAAGACTCACACAAGTGTACCGTCAACAGTCAGTGCAGCAACTTACCCCTGTCATAGCAGTAGTACAGTAACCGTACAGCAACTCACCCTGTTACGTACATTCACGTCCGCTCCAATGGCAGCGAGTTCCTTCACAATCTCCAGCTGCCCGTCCGTTGCCGCTTTGTGCAGCCGGTCAGCAAGACTTGGCATCTCCAAGGGCACAGGCCGCGCCTGCGTGATTGATTGTCAGTGACTGTCTCCAGTCCTACACTCTTCACAGCGCTCTGCTCTGCTCTGGCACAGCGGGAACATTACGATCACCCTGACAGTGTGAGAAGATTTGTGATGACCTCAAACTGTCCAGATCTGTGTACGTGAGCCAAGAACGTGACCACCCATAAGATGCTGAACACACCAGCCGCAAGAGCATTTGGGGGTGCAGGACGACGGCATCTGAAGGCCCATTGAATGGTCCACTGCAGGTGCTGCACCCCCAAAGGGACAAATGCTCTTGCGGCTGGTGATGTTCATCATCGTGTGGGTGGTCACGTTCTTGGCTCACGTACACAAATCTGGACAGTTTGAGCGGATCATGCTGATTCCAAACATTCCAGCATTTGTTGTGGTGCTGAAGGATGGCGCGCTGCTGCTACCTCTCACGCGCAGGAAGCGAGCAAAGCTGTTTCAGTACTTGTCAGGTGCATTCGCGAGTAGCACAGCATCAGCTCACGAAGTATGATGAAAGTGGCTGTCACCAAGTCCCTGCCTTGAACTGAGAAAGACACTGGCCTGCGTAGCTAACGCAGTTTTCTGACTGGTACCATGGACATCATGATGCAATAACCTGACCTGGCATTGATGTGCTGATGTAGGTAGTACATGTGTTGCCATTGCTTACACCTGGCTGCTATTGGTTTGTCGTTTCAGGGTTGTACAGTTGCTTTCGCGTACATATTTTTGCTGCTACAATTTGCAACACCAGGGTGGTGCTGGAGGACACTAGCTTTGAAGGCAGCGCAGTTGCTTGTCCACTTTGTGAATTGTCCGCAAAACTGAAGACTGAGATGTCTGTTACTGATGTCAATGTATGCGCACATCAAATGTACTGGTATGTGCTGGTCGTCTATCAACGTCCATCAACCCGGGATCCGAACAATGACGGAATGCTCTGACAAAGCCAGCGAGAATCACGTGTTGTGGTAGACGGTGCGTTGCCACTTCTTTTTTTTTGCAGTGAAATGATTGTGCCATCTCACACTGGCAGAGTGATCGTAATGTTCCCGCTGTGCCAGAGCACTTGGCAAATACTGCGTCAGAGCACTTGGCAACGCATGCAAGCGAGCACACAACATGCACAGCACAGCACACAGTGCGGCCCCGCAAGTGGAATGGTGACTCATTATTGCGCATTGCCATTCTTGGACAGCACTGCCCTGCTATCGCTAATGTCTGTGGATATCTTCACCTTGCTCAGGGTGGAAACATGAGTCAAGGCTTGAAAAGGCCATTGTCTATGAGGTCAGCGCATTGGGACGCCCGCCTCCACCAGCTGCAGTCCAAAACGTTCAACTGTGAGGTGGATGCCGTAGCACTTGGCGAGAAGCATGCTGTCATTGCTGAGCACGAGGAGCGTGCGGCTGTGACCAAGGACAACACGTTCGCGTACGTGGATTATCTTCCCATTACAGGGTCAGTAGCTGCATGCAGGCAAGCACCAAACACATGAACAGGGAGTGTGAAGGGCAGAAAGAAGCTTGCCCTGTAGGACTGCCTTTGTAAGAACACTTTATGTATGTAAACCCCGCGTCAACATGCTGCAGGAAAAAAAGTACTCTGTCGCATCACACCAACAGTTGCCGTGATCCTAGGAAGATGTGTGCAGAAGCCCTGATTGAGACAATTCCCCAGCCAAGTCTGATGAAATGGGTCCCACCCGCGAAGGCGGCAGGCCGAAGGCGAGGTGCCTCAGCCTTGCCCCCTGGGGGTCTCTAGGGTCAGCAGTCTTGACAATGCACCGGTGTTCATCTGTAAGATATGTTCCAACCTACAGATGGATCAACGCCTGCGATCTGCGATGGTGGTTACGAATCCAACCCCAACCCAACCGCCTAACCGCACACAAACGGTTTTGTGGCTGCAAATAACCCAATCAAACTCAGATTGCCCACCACGTCTGCCGGTATCCCCGAGAATACTCTCCACTCTGCTTCTTTTTAATTTCGCTTCGCCCCTGGTAGTGGCAACAGATGGGCTGCTTCAGCTCAAAGCCGAGTCTTGTCGGTGTGCCGGACGTACATTTTACTGAACAGCATGTCAATGACGAGCAGGCCGACAAATTTATCGCGAATTATCAGCACACCCTGCGTGAGGTCATGATGAGCGCGACCGGCGATGCCAGGCTCGACGCCAAATGGCAGGAGCAGCCATGTCCCACTGTTCCCGGCATGCGTCTGTTCTACGGCTACGCAAGTGGCGTTCAGGTGTGCAGAGCGAGCCGTGACAGATGCAATTGGCCCAGCTCAGCCTCACACACTGTGGTAAACGCAGGCACCATTGTTCTAGCATGAGGCACACTCCTTTTCATAATCATACTTCTGTCATACCTGTGACAGTCTGCTTGACTGCACCTTCCTGCAGGGCCCTCTGGTGGTGACTGACTACACACTGGCTGGCGTGGATCCAGATGCCCTGTTCAAGTAAGGCCGCCTGAAGCCCTGTTCAAGTAAGGCCGCCTGAAGGGAAGAATACCTGTGTTGAACGCTGAGCCGCAGCTTCTTAGCGACGCTTCTTAGGTGCAGTTGCTCCTGCAATGCAACACAGCGCATCTGCCGGGTGCAACGCTTGCAGCCCAGCGACACCAGCAGCAGCAGCAGCAGCAGGACCAGCAGAACCAGCACCACCAGTCGTGTAAGCAGGCTGCCAAACCCTCATGAGGAGCCGCCGCAGCCGTGTGCATGTGTTGCAAGAATGAAATGCCTAGCTACTTACTCTGCACTGTCCTGGTGTGTAGTGCAGATGGCTGTGTAGTGTGGAGGGCTTCAAAGTGATCGACCCAGGTGAGATGAATATTCACAACCAGCAAATCATCATCAAATCATCAAACAAAAATACATCAAATCATCGAATTTCGTCATTCCAATCGCACCTCGGTCAGTGACGCTTCCCATGCTGCTACGTTTACTAGACGACTGTCATTGTCATGGTAAATCTTGCAATAACTGGCATCGCGTGTTCCACCATGCACAGCAACTTGATCTCACTGGCCAATCCTGCGCCGTTCAATGTTTTTCCACGTCATGCCGACTGTCAGGAGCTGTCAAGGCAAATCGCATGCAGTTTGTCTCAACGTTCGTATGGGCCGCAACAGAGCAGTCTGTGTCCAGACAGCTCTCTGCATCTGCTGCTTACGCTGTGCTCATCCGAAATGCGAACACTGTGCAGATAGCGATCTGCTTACACGGCTTTGCTGACGCCAGCGCTTTGCAGATACCAAGAACCATGAACGCCCGCCTGTCCAGACGCTCACATGGCACGACCGCGCTGAGATCACACACGCCATCGCACCAAACACAATCCCCTTTGTGTACACCCGCACGTTCATGGTGCTCAATGCGTTCGACAAGGCAGAGCGACTGTTCATCAGCGTGCCTGTGCTGCACGACGACTTTCCAAAGGTACGTGCAGCGACAACATGTGGGTTGGGGGACGCGTTGACCAGACCGTTGACCAGACCGTTGACCAGACCGTTGACCAGACCGTCGACTGGCCAAGGTAGTAATGTCAACAGAACAGGTGTAAGTAACAACGTTTTGCTCGATCTTACGAGCATGTCCGTTGCAAAGCCATGTGGATGAGTGATGATTGCCACAAGCAGGAAGTACGGCAATGCCACGCTTATGCACGCAGGAGCAGTACCCGCAAATCATACTTGTCCTTCCCTCTGCACTCATTGTCGCTGCTCTCGTATAATCGGCTCAAGGGCCGACTGTTTGGCTGACTGATCGATTGATCAAATTGATTGATTGCAGTCTGAGGAGGTTGCCCGGAAGCAGATCCGAGCCCTGAACGTGTGGGCCTCCTGGGTCCTGCCGTGTCCAGGGGGCGCAAAGGTGGTGTCCTTCTGCTGGTAGGTGCACAAGGCCCGTATGCTGAGGCAGTCAAGCTGGGCTCTGAGGGCTGTGAGCCACAGCTCCACCAGATTGAAACTCACAGAAAACATCACAGGCCCCCCTTTTGAACGTCCTTTGAGATCCCATTGCTGATGATGTTGTTGCTTGTTGCTTGTTATTGGTACGTCTTTGCTGACCTTTAATCAACTGCATTGCTCATTGCTGTGCCCTGTGTTCAGGATCGCCATGAACGGCTCCTTTCCCGCCCCCTTGACCGACACCTTCATGCGAGAGAAGTTCATGCAGGAATTCCACAAGTGAGCACCATGCACATACTGATGCCTTGCCGTGTGGGACACACCTTGTCGAGTGTCCCTGGGCCTGTGCACAGCTTGGCACGTGGGCTGGTGTGCCTGCTGTCATGTGTCAGTGCACCAGCATAAACCTCAGCATCATCCTACAGCCAAACTGCTGTGTACAGGCGCATTCAGTCGGTTGCCTGTTGCCACATTATTGCTGCTCTGCCAGACTTGAAATGGTGGCCCAAGCATTTGCCCCTCCGAGTTGTGATGCTTGTCAACTACCTGTTGCATGGCATATGTGGCGACAACATGCCCTGTTCCTTGCTTCTGACCTGCCACTAAAGCTTGGTGGCTTTTGATGGCATTGGCCCCATGCCTCATGACTCTTGACGTTCTGCATTGGCCTGCCGCAGGCGTCTGGTCAAGGCTGTGGCTGCTCACCCAGACATGAAAATCAAGAGCCCCAACACAGACGTCAATGCGGAGAAGCTGGGCAGCAACGAGGCTTCTCCAGAGCATGTCGTGGTGGCATGAAACCAGCCACAGGACCTTCCGGACCACTGCCTAGCAACGGCTTAGGTCATCAGGCTCCCATGAGGCAAATCACACTTACAAATGTGTGCAGGCACAGTCTTTGATACAACCCAGTCACTCACTCTGTTTTTGGGGCAGTTCAAACTCATGACAGGTTACTCACTGGAGAGCGCATGGGGCGGGGCTGGCGATGGCTGCTACATGACGTGCTTGCAGAGTGGCTGGGGCTATCAACCTCAGAGCCGGCCAAACATCACGGCAAAGGTTCAGAAACTCAAAGTACTTCACTCTTCAAGTACTTGACTGATCAAAAAGGAGTGCGCCGCTAGGGATTGTGAATAAATATCACCACACGTTGCATTGATTTGCTCTGCACAATTTGATTGCTGACCGGCTGTGTGCCACTGACATGGCCACATAACAGGAACACTCATATGCTATCGCTCGTCTCCTTGCTATCTTATCAGGAACATGGGTAGCCTTTTATTTGGAACTCTGGTTCCACAACAATGAGGTTGGTTTTACATGTTCATCCTATTTTTGTCAAAAGTTGCTTCAGCACGGTGTGAAAGGGCCCAGCTGCTGCTGTTGTAGATACTTGCTTACATGGGTCGAATCCTTTCTTGTGTTTCCAGAGCAAGTGCTTGTGGGTCTATCTCTGCTAATTGATTGTAAGTGTCTAACATTATGTTGGTGATGCATGATGGTACGATACTGGCAAAAGTCATCGAGAAGTGGCAAATCTACCATTAACGGTCAACTTGAACAGAAGAAGTTTATGCCAAACATAGCCGACTTAGCCTTGATTGAACTCCATCAGAACTGTCCTTGGTATTTGGTGATGAGGAGCTACTGTCTACTGTGCAGCGAGCCGCACGGCTAACCACAAGCAGCCTTGAATACGTGGGGCCAGGTAGTGGGTGCTTTGGCAATGTTCGCCCCCATCTTCAATAGCCAAGCAGAACCAGCCCTGACAAACGATAAAGGGTTCAGGCCTGCTCAAGAGGATGGTGGCTCCTTGAGTGGCGCAGCCAGTGCTGCCCTCTGTGGCCCCAGGTAGGGCGACACTCGGACCTGCAGCGCTGCTGCCCTTCGCCGCACCTCCCGCTCGTCCATTGCACCCAGGCGACCGCGCCACGCCGCACCAGCACTGCTGCCCCCGGCCTGAGCCGCGCTAGGCACCTGCTCGCCAACAGTTGTTGCACACACCTGCAAACACACGGAGCGACTGACCTGAGCGTGTGATTGGCGAGTCGAAAGTACTAAAAGCAACCGAATACTACAACAGTTGACATCAGTAGGTTCGCTCGCCAGTGATAGGAGTCATATGTTGCCAGTGGCACTGAGGAGTGGCATTCAACACACAAGCAAACAAACCACTTGCTTTGGCAGGTTTGTGTGTTTACATCCTTGGTGGTTAACAGACCCACCATGGGGGGCAATTCCCCTTACATTTGATAGGTTACTAGGCAGTTCGGATATACAGCCGTTCGACAATAGCGTCTGTCACTGTATCATTGGGCAAACCGACTGTGTGTTAACTGTGCTATCAGCTGATTGATGGACCAGCCGTCAGGACGGGACCACTGCTGAGCTATTGACACAAAACTCCTGCGCTTGTGTCAGAACTGCCGTAGATTGCCTTGTTTTGCCTAAGCATCACAGGAGGACATGAGCATGCATACGGAAGGTCAGTGCTTGGGTGTGATTGAGCAACAGGCCAGGCGCAAACCTCGCTGCCAGTGACTCACGGCTGTGGTGGCCAGGGGTTCGTACGGAGCGGAGGAGTGCAGACCAACGTGCTGCAGTGCGGCCTGTGAGCACAAGGCAAGCGAACAAGGTGAGCCCTAAACGATGATGCTCAGCACTGATTTGGCTGACATGTCAAACGCACACACCTCCCAGCTTGCACAAATACACAATATGCTCTCATCGTACCTGGCCGACCATATCAACCCACCTGCTGTGCGGCCAGTGCTGCCAGGTGTAGGTGTGGGCCCATCACATCCACATCCCGCCAGCTGTGCCTCAGGCCCCCGCTGGGCCTGGTGTTCCCGCCAGGCACACCACCACGCGCCAAGTGCACACTGTGCTCTAGCACTGAAGGCAACACTGCTGAAGCAACCGCCTGTGGACCAGCCGGAGCGGAGCTCGCTTGCAAACCCAGTGGCACCTCCGGGCCAGCATAGCAAACCCCACCTGTGGTGTGCTGTTCTGCAGCAGAGGATGATTGGTGCAGCGGGAGCAGCTGTGCGGGTTTTTGTGGCTGCTGTAAAGGAACTGGTGCGTGGTGTGGCTTATTGAGGAGCTCAGCTGCAGCCATGATTCTCTGGTGTGCTGCCTGTAGGTGTGCTAGCACGAGACTGCGTGTGGGGGTCAGCCTGGGGCGTCCCACTCCCGCTCCCGCTGCTGAACCCGTCATGTCCGCGTCGCCCGCCCTTGGCAGACGCTGCACATCCCCGCTGCCTCGCTGGTTCGTTGCCACCGGTGATAGCAGCGCACGGGTGATGCTGCCTGTGCGCCCTGCCCCTCCCGGTGACCAATAGCCCGAGTCCAGTTGCCCGCATGTGCTAGCTGCACCCCACGCGATGTGGGCGGGGCCGGTCGTCAGCCCGGAGCTCACACGTATTCCCGCCGCTGCGGCCGCAGGTTGCTGCTGTTGCACGTTGCTGGCAAGCACTCTGGCCGCCTTGCCCATTGCCGTACTGCCGCCGTTGATTGTCCCAAGCTGCTGGTCATCGCTCCCACCAACCACTGTCATTACATCGCGTGGTGTTGTGCCGGTGCGACCAGCAAAGAGCTGTGCGGGCTGCACGTTTTCAGCAGGCCTCATGACACTTAGCTGGAAGGAGAAGCCGGTTGGAGGCGTGTGCATTCCGTTGTACACACTGGCATAGTCGCTTGTGCGGGGTGTGACGATCCCTGCAAACATGCTGGGCAGGGGCGACAGCTCTTGCCTGTCTGCATGCACGCTGTCAGCCTGTGCTGTGCCTCCTGATGGCAATGAGGGTGATACAGGCTGTGCTAGATTCATCACAGCCACGTGATCCGTTGGTAAGGATGGCGTCACAGGCTGAGCCAAATTCATAATTGCCTCTTGAAGGAGAACTGAAAGATCAGCGGAGTCAATGGCGGGTCGCAGTGGGGTAGCAGGGGCACTGGCTGTTCCAGGGGCGAAGGCATAGGCTGTCTGCGTCAGAAACTGACCGTACTGCTTCAGTCCCCCACCCTCTGTGCCCTCCTCACGGCCTGCTGACCCTTGACAATCAATACTGTGTCTCTGATCGCCCCAAGTCCACAAGGCTCGCATGGGGTGAGCTGCGACTGGGGCCTGGGGCACGCTGGAAGGGGTGAGGGCCAGTGGTGGGCTGGCGAGCTCTGATGGCGTACGTACTCCATCCTGTAAGCAGGGTTGTGCCCATAGCGTGAGACACACACAAAAATCACTCAGAACCACAAAGCACATGAAGTCACCAAAACATAGATATGTTTTGCCCAGACATTTCATAATACAACCAAACGCCACTTTTGAGCAGAGTACTCAGTTCAGCTACATATGCGTACAAACACATCATACAGCGTGCAACAACACAACATCAATGTATGCAACAATACAATACAACAGCCACGAATGCACTTTGCCACAAGCATACCTGTAAGGGCGGTGCAGGGGGGCCGAAGGCGGCAGCCTCAGCCGTCATGGCAGCAGATACTGCTGCGACCGGGGTGCATAGCCACGGCGGAATTGCTGTCACCTCAGCAGCTATGCCGGCGCCTAGGCTGTCAACAAGGACTGGTTCAACGGTAATCTGCTCAGTGTCTCTGTGTACTGGCGTGGGAGAAGCGGCAGGTGTTGCCAAGTCGTCACAGTGACCTTTCAAAGGTGTCGGTGAGCATATGAATGCCTCACTGTTTGTTGGATCCTTTGCCGTCAGAAGCTGGGTTACTGGCACAGAACCTGCCACCTCCTCCACCTCAATCTGCGCTGCCTCCTCCCCCATACCGTCGTATGCCAAGCCCCCATGACCACACATCATCTCCGCAGGGGCAGCTGCGGCCCCCTTCTCCTGTCCATCGTCATATGTCAGGTCTGCATCTGACAGCAGCACCCGCTCCATACCAGCCATGCAATGCACCATACAAGGCAACACAGCTGGCACATCCTCAGGCGCTGCTGTTTTGTCAACCACGCGAGGCAGAGCGACATCAACACAGCCGGCTGGTGCTGATGGGCTGACTGGTGCGGGCATAATGGGCCCGTCTGCAGCCATCGCGGAAAGGACAAGCTTCTGTTCCAGCCGCTGCTGCTCTTCCAGCCGCTGCTGCTCTTCCAGGTGCTTCTGCTCTGCCAGCTGCTGCTGCTCTTCCAGCCGCTGCTGCTCGTCCAGGTGCTTCTGCTCTGCCAGCTGCAGCTGCTCTTCCAGCCGCTGCTGCTCTGCCAGTTGCTCTGCCAGCTGCAGCTGCCCTTCCAGCCGCTGCTGCTCTGCCAGTTGCTGCTGCTCTTCCAGCCGCTGCTGATCTTCCAGGTGCTGCTGCTCTGCCAGCTGCTGCTGCTCTTCCAGCCGCTGCTGATCTTCCAGGTGCTGCTGCTCTGCCAGCTGCTTGTTTTCGTCCAGCCGCTGCTGCTTTTCCGGCTCGAGCTGCTGCTGCTCATTGAACGGCTGCTCCTCAAAATGGTGCTGCTCCTCCAGCTGCTGCTGCTCCTCCAGCACAGGCATGGCAGGTGGTAAGCCAGCTGGTGCTTCTGACAACCCAGCCATCTGCCATTTTTGTAGCAAGCTGGGCATGGCGTCTTGAGGAACCACAGATTGTGCCGTGGCTTGTGGCCCGTGCTGCTGCTCCTGTTCCTGCTGTTGTGACAATAGATCAATGCTCGACATGTCAGCCGCTTCATGAGCGGCCATTGCTAGCATACAAGCGCTTGTGAAGGGCGAAGTTTCTACCTGACTGTGACAGATGCCCTCATCTGCTGGTGTGGTACATGGCGGACGCAAGCCTGTGATATCGCCAGTAACTGCACTAACACTTGGTGCAGGGCTGGCAGGGAGCGGCACATGAGCAGCCGCAAACAGCACGGCGGGGGTTACCAATGCGGCACGGGCGGGCGGGGCCGGCAACTGGGCAAACGCTCCCAGACCCTGTCCCGCCGGCCCTTGGCAGGTGGCAGTGGTAGTGGCATCGGCAGCTGCACTTGGTACGGCTGCTGTAGGTGGAGCAGGGGGTGCAATAGCAGTGCTGGGTGGCATGCGGCTAAGCGTCTGTTGCCAAGTGGGTGGGCGTGACGACACAGCAGTGCTGAAGGCAGCCCGGCCGGTGTAGAACCCCGCGGCACAGGTAATAGGGGTGAAGAGGGGCAGCGAACCTGCTGGTGTCATGAATAGTGTGCTGCTGCGGCTGCTGACACAGCTGTGCTGCTGATTTGACGTCTGAGTGCCAGGCCCTGCCGATGTCTCGCCAAGCGCCTGGAAGCTTGGCAACACTGGTGTGTGATGGTCGAATTGCACGTCTGCAGCTGCTGTGGCCACGTCACCAGCAGCGTTCTCCTCTGTCACCACAGGGGTGTGGCTGAACTGCATGTGCGGTGTGTGGTGTCCTCTATGCAAACCCATCCCACAACCCTCTGGTGCTTCCACAGTGGGTTCAGTCTCCTCACAACCAGGCCAAGGAGACCCATCCCCTGCCCACTCCGGGTCTGCAGAAGACCCCTCCCCGTCCATCCAGGAAGCACAGTTTTCCCCATCTGGAGTTGGCCAGCCCCCAAACGCTTCACTGTCATCCATACGAGTAGCAGCCCTTGCGGCGTCACCAGCACCCACAGGGGTACCAGCCTGGCCACAGACGGGTGTGAAACCACCCAATCCTTGTGCGACCACGCTCATCACCAGCCCAATGTTGCTAAACTCCTCCTCCTGCTCAGCTGCTGCTCCATCACGGGCCCATGACATGGGCTGCCCACCCCATGCTGTCCACTCCATGCGAGGCGGTGATGAAAGCATTACATCACCATGCTTATGCGCATGCTCGGTTGCATGGGCAAGGGCGCATGGCTCTGCATGCAGCATGGCGGGTGCACCTGCTGTGAGGCGCATGGCGGCATGCATGGTGGCTTCCCTGTCTGCGCCTTCAGCATCACTTGGACCATGTGATGGCTGGCCTGTGGCACGTGCCTGCTGGCCTGTGGCCGCATGTGAGAGGCTACCCGTGTGATCCGGCTGAGCAGTTGCCTCCTCATCTTCCCCACCCAAACCCTGACCAGTGGATGTGCCTACAGAAGCGGTCGTGCTGCATGTAGCGAGCACGCGCATGAAATCAGCCGCCGGTGCTGTTGTTGCTGGTGGTGTAGGTGGTGTTGCGTGGTCTGTGGCCCCGGGAGGACTGTCCAGCGGGGGCGAGGGCGCATCAGCCTGTGTGGCCGCTGCCCATGCAGCGAATGGCATAGGCGATGGTGGTGTGTTTGTGGCCATGCTTAGCGAACCCAGTGACCCTGAAATGTCTCTGGGAGTAGAGCTGAGGGTACCAGGCAGGCTGATGCTGCCTGAAGACCCTCGGCAGTACTGCGGCATATCGGCAGGTGGGGCCAGACCTGGCATATCACCTTGCACTTGACTCAAGGAGTGAGGTGTTAACTCAGCTGATTCAGCTCCCAGTGGCGTGGTGGTGCAGGAATGCGGCAAAGGTGCAGCGGACTCTTCAGCTATCGGTGCTGAGTAGTTCATGTCTGGTTCCGCCCCAGACAGGGTCTCTGTTGCTGGTATCCAAGGCTGTGGCAGGCTCTCAGGCGTGTTGGCAGCAGCAGCAAGCACAGATTCGGCTTGTGTGCCTGCTGTTGGTGGTGAGCTGAGGGTGTCAGGCAGGCTCAGGTCGCTGAATGTGGAAGGTGTGCCGGGAGGGTTGGCGCCAGCACTGCCGTTGCTACCACCCTGACGATGATGAGCAATGGATTGCTTGCTGCCACTGTGACTGCTGCAAGCATGTACCTCACTGTTGTGGCAAGGGGAAAGGCAATCGCTGTCCTGCAGGCTTCCCAAGACTGGCGTGTGTGCAGCAGGGACAGCAGCAGGCAGTGGTGCCACTGATGTGGACATCAGTAGCACAGGGCTGACACATGGCAGCTCATCCAGTAGCTGTGGCTGCTGCACATGCGCGTTTGCATCACCGACTGGCAAGACAGAGTGGTCCTCCAGGCAGCGTGTGGGCATGGCCTCATGCATAGCATCACTGTTGACTGCATCGCCATTGACAGCGCTCCCATCTGCATTGCCTCCATTCCCATGGACTGCATCACCATTGACTGCTGCCTCATTGACACGATGTAGGCGGCTTTGAGGTGTGGCATCTGATGCAACCACCATGTGCGTGTCAGTGCTTGTGTTGGATGCAACCCCACAGCCCCATGATGCCAGGTCTCCTCCCCCTGTGGGCCTGTCACAGAGCAGGGTAGCCAGACTGCTTGCCAGTCCCCCATGCTGCTGCTCTTCAATTCCCTCCTCGTCCCACATGGCAAACATGTTGACGCTGGTGTGCGTGTGTGTGGAGGCGGGTGGGGTGTAGCGCTGGAAGCCGCCTAGGGGGCTGCTTGCAGCGGTGTTGCCACCACCACTCTGGCTTGCCGGGGTGTAGTGCATGCCTGACACAGCTGGGGAGAGCCCAGGGCTGGTTGGATCAAGGTCTAAATCCTCAGCCCCGTTGCTCACCAGCACGACTGCTGCTGCTGACATAAGCGGGGTTGCGGGGCTGGCTGCTTTGCGTTGCTTTCCATGGGACACAACCGCACCTCCATTGGTTACACCAACCGTGAGCAACGGCTGGTCACGTGGGGTGGTTACTGCCAGGTCCAGTCCAGGGGTTGCTGCAGCAGGCACAAGGGGCCCTTGAGCAGACATCCAGCTTGGCATGGGTGTGCGAGCAGTTGGGCTGGGCTGTGCAGGGGACGTCATAGCTGCGGCCCAGGCTAGGAAGGGGATAGCAGCGGGAGGCGACCGGGAGAGACAGCTTACGTCTGTGTTAGTTGCACTCTGCTCGTTTCTGCCTAGCCATGAGTGATGTGCTGGGCTATCTGGCGTGGCCTGAACCCCTGGGCTTAGCAGATCATCCCATACAGATGGGCCAAGGGCAGGGATAGGGACCACTGCAGCTGAAGAAGACTGCACATCAGGGCCGGACAGATCATTGCGGCCTGTAGGCAGTGGTGACTGAAAGGATGCTGAAACCTGGGCTGTTATCAGACTCTCAGAGCGAAGCGTATGCGTGGCTAAGGAGAAGCTGGGCTCACTGAAGGCGATGTTGTCATCAGAGTCTGTGCTAGCCAGGAAAGGGCTGGCGTCTTCGGCTTGTGAGCTGTCCAGTCTGTGTGGGTCGTGTGGGTCAGGCTGCTCTGATGTGCCTGCTGGGCTGTCCTCCCACACACAGTCCCATGAAGCATGGCCAGCTGCCTGACTTGGCAGCAATCCTGCACACAAATACGAAGCAAAAAAATTTGCATGTTTGCTGTTGCTCAAGGGCAAGTTGAAGAGGGTGATGTACACAGGTGCTGAGCGGTGGTAGGCTTGTTCAAAGCAAATGTTTGGGCAAGTCTGTGAATGCTATGTAGTGATGGCGATGGAAGCTCCAGGCATGTGCCTTTGTGTTCAAACGCTGTTTTCTCGCTTGCAACAACCAAACAAGCAAGTGCAGCACCTACCAGCAGGTGTGTGCTTGGGTGAGCACGGCTGTTGCTGGTTTCCAGCCCATGTCTGTGGAGAGCTAAGTTCAGCCGACACCCAACCGTTGCACAGTTGGCTTTGCACCTCGCCATCTGTGGTTACCGGACTGCTGCTGTCTCCGTACACATGGCCCGGGGTGTAGCCAAATGAGAGGGAGGCGGCGGGGGAGTCTGCTGTTCGTCCGCCGCTGGCTGGACTGCTGATGCCAGCGGCGGTTGGAATGACTGGTGTTGCTGGAGACTCGTTACTGGCTGTCAAACCTGCTGCTGTTGAGTTGCATGGTGGTGCAGCTGCTATCAAAGGTGCTGTTTGCGCCTGGCAGCTTTCACTTGGCAAGGTGGTAGCACTTCCAGTACTGTTTGCCTGATAGCCACCAACGCCTGTGCTAGATGCAGCAGCAAGATGATTGTCATTCTGACACGCAGTGCTGCTGCTATCATCAGGTATGCCCTCACACAAACGGCTGGGTTGCGAAGTGACCCCAGGGCTTGATATGACAGCAGCACCAGTAACATCAAACTGTGTGGTGTCATTAGCTCGCCACGTGGCTATGGTAGTCAGAGCAGGGCTGCAAGAAACAGCACCACGTGCACTAATGAGCAGTCCCCCGCCTTCTGTCACAGCATGGCTGTCAGCTTCACCCTCAAGCCTGGACGCTTCAGACGAGGACTGCATGGCTGCATGCACGTCAGTGCATGCTTGGGAACTGGACTGACCAGATGCCAGGGCCATGGGCGAGGCGATTGCCTCATTAGCAGGCCTTCCAGGGGCGGCCCATGCCCATGCATCTTGCAGGCTAGGTGTGGGTTCGCGAATGGGATCGGGCCTGCGGGGCTCATCCGCCCACACCTGAGCCATCTCCAACCGAGGGGTCGCTATCATGCCAGGAATCATGGTCACCAGTGCACTGCCACTGCCACTGCTGCAGGGCTCCTCTTGTGGCATCAGCATGGACTGCTCCACTGAGCAACCACCGTCTGCTTGCCTACCCTGCTCTTGCAGGCATTCGGGTTTAAAGCCGCTGCCTCTGCTGCTGTTGCCGCTGCTTCCACTGCCATTGTCATTGCTGTCGCCATAACTGTGGGGTTCTCGCTGCCATCCCATGTGCACTGGCTCTAGCAAACCCCGCTCCTCCAAGCCCCCTGGCACTTGCAGCCCTAGGCCATCCTCGTCACCCCTTGCTTCACTGCCACACGCCAAGGGTAGTGCGTCCCTCGCCTCCATGCCAAATGCCGACGCCGGTGGCCCGGTTAACCCGCTTGTCCCCAGCCCCTCAAACGGTGTGCCTTCCTTTGCTGGTTGTACATCAAACCCAAACCCAAACCCATCACCATCACCGCCACCCTCGTCCCACGCTCCTGACAAAGAGTCGAACCTCAGATTGCCTTGAAGGTGGGGCGAGGGGGCTTGCGGCCCCCGGCGGGTGGTTACCCACATAAGGCCACCGGCAGGCAGCTGGGGGGCGGGAGAAGCGGCCTCATCAGTCACAACCCTAAGGGCAGCTTGATTGCCATGACTGGTAACTGGGGATGCAGCAGCCTCTGCTAGGCGCTCTGACAAGGACTGAACAGGGATGTGGTGTGCTGGACGAGCTGCTGGCGGCTGGTGCTGGGCTGTTGGTGGCTGATGCTGGGCGGCCAGCGCCTGCTGCAGCTGCTGCTTGGCTTCCTGTAGCTCCTGCACCAGCTGCGACTGGCTCAGGGCCAGCTCGGCGTTTTCCTCAACCTGCACATTACGTGCCAGCACATGTTGCACTTCATAAGTTAGAGGCAACGACCTTGCCACTTGCGACAACACCTTAGACCTGGGTTTGCTCCACTTCGGCATTGCATCAATACAACTCCTTTTCTTTGTTTACTTGGTTGTTTGAAAGCATCACCCTCTATCGCCAAGCGGCAGTGCTCAAGGCTTTGCATCATGTCTTGGGCCTTTCCAACACTCATCCACCAGCATACTCATGTGCCTGAGTCAGCATGGCATGCATTGCGCTTGAAACACGCACCAGCATGCCGATGTGCCTGAGCGTGTCCTCTGCCTCCCTCTCCGCCATCTCAAGTTCGTTTGCCTTGGTCAGCTCCAGCAGCGACCTAAGGCTGGACGCCTCATGCGCTCGTGTGTACAGATCCTGGGGAAAACGAACACAGACAGGATTGGCTTAGTGGGACGGGCGGACCAGCGGTTAGTTGACAGGTAGGCCTGTGTCCTGTTCTAAAACAAGGGTTATGTTTATGCCGTGTAATGACGATAGTGATGATGAGAGGCAGGGTGCACGCCTCATGTGCTCGACTCTACAGGTCCTAGGAACAAAGAAGAAACAAACACAGAGGGGAAGAATTTAGTTTACTGTACAGGTCCTGGGTGAGGCAAACACAGAGAACAATAAGTACTATGCCAAACTGCTGCTGATGATGATGATGGTGCTGATGGCGCTGGTGAAGAAGACTTTAAGACGCATTATAATCTACTGTGTATGATTCATGCACCTCACGCACCTGCAGTTGTGCTCGCACTTCTGGCCTGAGCTCGGCAGGCACTCCGGCCCTCAGCAGCCACACCTCGAAGCCCTCCGCATCCGCCTCCCCTGCGCTGCCCGCTGCAGGGCACACGTGCAGAGCCAGTGCACTGCATAAGTGTCTGCTGTCATGGAACAAAGCAGGCACTACAGGCCGTATCGTTATTGCTAACTCTGGAACAGCAAGGAATGCAGAGACGCTTGGCTTGGCAGGCTACTCTCTCTCCCCCTACAATCCCTCTCCCTCTCTCTCCCCCTCTCTCACATGTCATATGATCATAGATACATCAATAGATATAGCGCACCTTGGGTGGCTGCTTGTGCTCCACCCTCCACATCATGCATGGCCATCATGACTGCCTCTAACATGGCCTTGCATTCAGGCGGCGTCAGAGCCAGGCCCCCATCCAGGATAGGGCTGCCTGGTGGGGGCGGCTGGCGGGGCGGTGGGGTGTGCATGGCTGCTGAATCAGAAGAGGCAGAGCAGGGGAATGAAGCTGAAGAATGTGAAGGGACGGAAGGGGCCAATTGTGCCAGGGATGGGGCGGAACGGGTTGGGGCTGCAGCATGCTGGCCTGTGCGAGCTGTGGGCTGCAGCAACATAGGATAGAAACAGGTGACAGGGTCATCACTGATCACTCAGGCAGTGTCCAGGGTCTTTCTGCATGACGTCTCCATGGCATGTTGATCAGACAAGCAGTAGCAGAAAGCCCGTGATCTTTCAGCCAGTCAGGCAGCCCCTATAAATGCTTGCGGTTTTGCTCACCTGCTCTTGCATTGGCCATAGGCTAGGACATATGGAGCATGCTAGGGACAGATGGGCATGTGTCTGACTTGCCTCACCTTGGACTTGTGTAAAGCGCCTGCTGTTTGCGGTAGAGCACGCTGC
This sequence comes from Chloromonas sp. AAM2, assembly GCA_004335635.1. NCBI lineage: Eukaryota > Viridiplantae > Chlorophyta > Chlorophyceae > Chlamydomonadales > Chlamydomonadaceae > Chloromonas > Chloromonas sp. AAM2. The sequence continues at coordinate 21,495 of QAXH01000796.1, read as the reverse complement.
AGTTGAGCGTCGGTCTTTGGCCGGGGCTTCAGTGCACCTGTGTGATGTCCAAGGAGGAACAAGGGTTTGCAGCAGATTGAGGACACATGTCTCTGGCACTAGGTTGCAGCAAATGGTTCCAATCAGCATCACTGCATAGCAATTAAGTCTACCTTGTACACCGATTCTCTTTGCAGTGCTGGTGCCGGTTGGCTGTGCTTGACTTTTCAGGCTGGGCCTCTGCGCTACTAGGCTGCTGCTGCCAGTCCGTGCTGCGGTACTTGCAGGCTTGGCCGGCCCCAGCGCACGCGCCTGCTGCACGCGTGTTCCTCCATTCCAGGCCGCCAGCACTCCACGGCGCTGCTTGGCATCGGCAAGCCTATTGGCACCGGGCTCTGCTGTGTGCTGGCTGACATTTTCATTTCCAGCAGAGCCTGGATCCATCGACATGCTTGCTCATAGCATAAGCCACGCTGCGTTCTGTGATGAAGAAGATACGGTCTGCGAGAAATTGATTTCAACTGTCAGCCATGATTTGAATTCAGCACGTGCAAAACCAACTGCAAAGGCGTGTGAACTGCATGTTGTTGTTGCAGACCACCTTTCCGTGCTCGCTTTGGAGGCATGCACAAGCTCGCTGTGCGTAGTTCAAAGTCCAAGACATTGGTGCGTGAGTCAGCCACATGGAGTTCGTTCCTTTCTGAAGTCGCACTGGCTTGGTGACTTTTGGTTTTCACGCTCGAGTTCTATCTTACAGTGCTGGTACGTGATCGCGCAGCATGATGCTCTTGCTGCTCAACAGTGAAGGGTAAGGTGCCCATTTGGCAGAAAATTGCAAAACATACACTGCGCCCTGCCAATCTGTGCCACATTTATTTATTTATTTATTAGTTTTGCCTGGCCACACGCTTCCGCCACCAGTACAGCCGTGTTAAGATTGCCACACATCAGGTCATTGCGTTGTGCCGCCTGTGAATGTGGCCATTGCCTCGCCTTAGTGCTTCGCCCACTTCGCCTTGTGCAGCACTCGCTCAGTTCGGCATAGTACACACATCTGCTGGGCAGACAAGCACAAGTGCACAGACCACGGACGTAAGGGGCAGCCTGGCAACACCATTTGGCTGTACGTATGGCGGAGCCCCAGCGCATGCCATGACCTTGCACGCTAGGTGCTGCTCTCTGGCATTATGTGATCAAGACAATCCAGTCAGCGCATGCACAAGGCGTGTGCCTGGCCTAGCTCTCACCAACATGCTTGCACATCAGTGGCCCCCATGCACAAAGCAATAGGGCTCACAGCTCAACCGTTTGAGATTGAGCTGGCTGCGTCCACCTACGAGATTCCTTTGGCCAGTTCCACGCCATTGGCTCTCTCATGTGAGATGTTCTGGGTGATAATGAATTTCAGCACTCGGGCATCATCAATGGAACACTGTGACGTGCTCTCAACCACCTCGCGCATTCAATCAACCAGCAGGCCGGAGGGAGACGGGTGCTCAAAATCCACGCATGGGAAACACGCAGGGCACCCACACGCAGGCACCCACCTGTCTTCGCATTCTGGTACAAGCTGGTTGCACTTCTCAAGGATAAAGGTTGAGTTAGACACGTCCTGCACCAATCGAGCACACAACACCTCACTTCATTGAGCAAAACACTGCTGTTTTGCAACATGACTCGGCCATGGCTGAAGTGAAACAAGTGCGTTCTCTATATGTATGTATTTACACCAGGGTAGCCGTCAGAGGACACTGAACGGGACGGGCACCGCCCTGGCCTACCCTGAGCAAGAAAGCATAACGACAAGGCAGGCCAACTGAAGGCCAAAACAGGGTGGAGCTGCGCTCTATGACATTAATGCAATCAATGAGGTGAGACAGGCAAGATAGCCTCCACGATCGAGCACCCTGCTTGTGCCATGGTCGATGACAGCCGCCTGCGTGGCTTGCTGACGTGTGTACCTCGGTGCTCATGTGCCTTCCTGGTGCCATCTGGGGTTGAGCGGCAGGTGTGACTGTGGGATGGTGATGCTCATGATGACAGTCAGTATGCATGAACACAGGATGCTTCAGCGGGCATTCACGCCAAGGGCTCGGGCAGCTGCATCGCTAATCGAAGTGCAGCTTAACGGTTGTGGGAGTTTATAATGTGTCTGCAAGGCTGAACCCAATTCCCACCACCATGAGCTCACCTCAGGGTTGCAAGCCTTGCATTGACCTGGAAGTCAACAACAAAGGTTAACGAAGGTCAGAAGAATCCCATGTCTCACATGGGTATACGACATCAGCCAGGCAAAGAGTTCGTCATTCAGGGCGACTGCCAAGGTGTAAAGATGACCATGTACACCCACAACAGATACTGAGATAGTCAAACAGCCATGGCATTGGTGCCAGTCGGTCTTCTTTTAAAACAGGTTGTTGTTCTAAACACGCTATACGCATGCACACCTGAGAGAATGTTGAAGCAGTTGCCGAAGCTGAAGCCTCCACCGGTGGGCTCAACCGCTTCACCCTCTGTCAGGCAGTCCCAGTAGCTGTCGGGACAGCTGTGCAAGCCGGCAGGTAGCTCCAGTGGCTGCAAGCACGCGGTGATGCGTGTCACGAGTCATTAGGGTCAATGGCTGCTGTTTTGTCTAAGTTAAATTCAAGTCAATGCTGTCCCAATGCTGTCCCTGGTGCTCCATGGCCTGATGCGCTTGCTGCTGTGACGTGGGGTGAACCGGATCCCCATCCGGCCTTTCAAGTTCCCTTGCGTTCAACACTTCTGTGGGGCCACAATTGCATCAGGAAAAGCCATCCATCAGTCATGGGGGCTTGTCAGGTTTATTGGAAGGTCCAAGCTTCAGCTGCCAGGAACCAAGGCAAGTGCAGTCTCAGCATGCCAGGCAAATGCAGTCAATGCATGCCATGTTGACTTTCATGTACCGTGCCGTAATCGCGAAAATCACCTTCTGATTCGCTGTCCTCTGTGAGATGCTATGCGTATGGGCGGACGAGCGAGCTGACGCGCTGCATGCCCCGACCGTGGCCAGAACCAGCCAAACCCTAGCGAGCTCAGAGATTGCAAAGCGGTGGGCGGCTTGCTGGTTTCTACTAAGTTGCATCTTTGCTTTCCTCACTGGGACCAATGTGGGCTGGTGTCAGGCTGGGTAAGTTACCACAACTTTCCATCGATTCCATCACGACCTTTCCACCGGTTCCATCACGAACTCTACACAGCTTATCGGGTTGCTTGTCACAAACCTTGGAATAATCATCGACCACTACTACGAGCCGGAATGGTGCAGTTGGTTGTGTGGTGCATCATACGTGCTGGTCACCACGAAACAAACCAGCGTAGTTATATATACCAGATTGCGTGTTCACACCCTTTCCAACTACTGTTTGTCACAAGAGGGGAGGAATTCCAACCCGTCCAACCTACAAGTGAAGGGGATTGCGACACACCAGGATAGTAGTGGTGGTGGCCAACCCCATGAGGTGCTATCCTGACCGCATACCTCGTTAGACCCAGAAAAGGAGCCTGAAACCATGTGCAAATTATTCAACGTTGTGATGATTGGCAATCACAAAATGCAGGATACATCAATCACAACGGAGGATACGTCACGTTAGTGTCTAATTGTATCCTTCGTCTCAACCCTGCACGTACTTCGCCGGGTCGTTCAGCGCTTACTCTGACTCGATCTGATGTGGCTCCAGTCCCTGGTGTTCCATAGCCTGCTGCGCTTTCTGTTGTGGCTGAGTTTGTTGTGCCTTAATATGCAGCACAGGGGGCCGGTGAGGAAGACCGGCCAAGAGCCACCAACCAACGTGCATAATCTTTTTAAGCAAGCTTTTGGTTGCATTGACCTACTGTTTTCTTTGCGCTCTGCGGTTTTCAATTGCCTTCTGTTGCTCAGCGTTGGTTAGGACGGTGTTCAGACTTCTCTCTTGCATGGTTTGCTAGCGTTCACGCTCGCTGCATGTGAGCATCCTACTGTAATCAGTACACACACCTACTGGTTTGTGCGTGTGTTTTACATGACCTTCAGTACGGGGAGGACTGCTCAGCCAGGGCAAGGGCGGAAGGTACCTGCTTTCTTGCTCAGGGTAGGCCAGGGCAGTGCCCATCCCGTTCCGTGTCCTCTGACGGCCTCCCTGGTGTAAATACATATATATATATGGAAGGTACACAATCAGCACAACTTTTAACTGCACCAGCAGTACTTGCACATCAGCTCAGTGGCTGACCCAACAAGAAAGGACAAATGTCTAGTATTGTGTGCTGGTACGTTGTGTATGCAGTGTACAGAACACATGTACTGACAAGGAGATTGCTCTGTCGCATCGAAGACATTTGACGACCTGAGGTACCGTGCTGCCTACCCTTGCCCCCATTGGTGAGGACAATGTACGAGCAAGTGCATCATTCCTATTTGTAGAAGAACTTGGGAGGCGGTCAGCGAGTCGCAGATGGTGGAAGCATATTTCTGGGAAGTTGTACCAAAGCTGCGCCACAACATCATCTTTGGCAACGTATTTACATTGAAGAAAGTTACCAACCAAAAAGAGAGACTGAGTATCCTCACTGATGCTTGAACTTGTTGCAAGCCTAATTCTGAAGGGCTTCTAATTCGCATGTACATCGGCATATCATAGCTCTCAACAAGGTATCACACATTAACTCTCGAAACAGTAATGAATGGTGGGGTGCGTTGCACAGCCATGTGTTCAGTGTTATGAGGAAAACCGACAAAAGAATTCAATGCGTTCAAGTTCCTGCTTGATAGTTGTTAAGCTGCAATCAGAATGTGCATTCTCTCTACTCTCAAGCAAAAGGCACTATTGTATGCGAGCACATCATCCTGCGTGTGCAGTGCGTTGATATATGTGCTCCCTGACTTCCACAGGAGCATCAGATGCTCCCAAATTACTGTTAATCCAAGGCTTAACCGGTGCGTATTGCTGCACTTAGAAGCCCGAGTCTGCGCCCAGGAAGCCCGTGAGCTTCAACCACATGATGCATTGCATAATGATGCCCTTGCCGGTGGCTGCCTCAACAAGCACAGCTGACAAGAAGCCCTGCAATCACACACAGAGCTCGGTACATCAGGCCATCGCACACACAGAACTGCATCGCAGAAACAGAATGTTCACAATTCAAGACTGCACACAGCAATGGTACACACTGAGCGAACTACCAATGCTTCTGGTTACTACCCGTCAAAGGCACCTTTCTCCTCAACTACTATGTATGGTAGTAATCAACACGTGCTCCACTCACCATCATTGCCCACCGGCCGTTGGACCTCTCCACTGCCATGGCGTAGTCCTTCTCCGCATCAAAGCTGAACATGAGCGTGTCTTCAATCTCTTGGCGCTTAGTCACAGAGATGGCAGGGCCCTGGGGGGACAAGAAGGGCTCCTGGGCAGCGGCAGCCTCGGTCTTCATCTGACTGCGAGGCAGGCGAAAGAAAGCAGGACACTTGTTGCAGTGGGTTGCAAACACAGACTCAGCGGCCATGAATGTTTCAAGGGGGTTGATGATGCACAGGTTAGGATTGTACCTCTAGTAAGTTGTGTCAGACTGGTAAGAGTTGTCAGACTGTTAATTGTGTCAGACTGGTGAGAGTGAGGTCCAGCTGCACTGCCTTACCTAGCTGCGGCGTTGCCCTCAGCCACTTCATTGGTGGACAGGAAAGCGTCCACAGGCGCTCCCTCTGCCTTAGACTCCTTGATCTGCGTCATGTTGTTGCCCGGGGTGGTGAAGTCACCGGTGGCCTTCATGGCCTGCTCCGTGGCCCTAACAGCGGCGCCCTCCTTGTTGAGGGCTAGGAAGTTCTTGTAGCGGGCAATATCACTGCATCCACACAACAGCGCACAGCTCATCAGCTTGACTCGACCACTAATCACTGCTTGTCTGACCAAGTCACCGATGAAATGCAGTGCCCATAGCAGAGTCTTGGTTATGAACTACTTGAAGGCTTGTCAGGTTCATTGCAGGGCCGAAGCGTCAGCTGCCAGGGACCAAGGCAAGTGCCCCAAGTTCAGGCAATAAATCTGCAGATCGATTGATGGGCAGGCACTGCACAATGGCAGCTGCCACACAGCTTTGCCCTACCGGTCTGTGAGCTCCTTGTTGCGGATTTTGTTCAGAGTGTCCGCTGACGCGAACAGGGTGGCACCTCCAAACACGGCGCACAGGACACCCAGGATCAGGAAGTTGGGCTGGCCGGGCTCCATCAGGTACATCTGAGCCAAGGTGCCCTGCGCGCACAGAGGAGAAGGTGGTCTGCAAGGCAGTGGATGCTATTGGCATGGCAAAGGCTGCACAAATGAATTGTAACAGGTAAAATTTGCTGGGTGCTGGGTTATGAAGAAGTAGATGTGCAGGCACGCAAGTGGTGGTGGAGGCTGCTAGTGAGCAGGTTACATGTATCTGTATGTGAGATTAGAAGCTCTTCTTTCTTACCCGGCCGGTGATGAACTCCTCAACGATGGAGATGATGAAGCCCATCATGGCCAGGCGACCACACCATTGCTGCAAGGCAGAGCACGCAGAACGTGTGTCGGTGACGGAAGTTCAGATGTGAAGCCGCAACGAATACCCCTTGGATATTGCACATTCAGTTCTTAAGCTGCTGCTGTGTCGCCTCAGGTGCTGGCCGGCCGCACCAAGGCAATGCCTGAGAAATTCGGATCAACCCTAGCCGCAGATTGGACCTAACCCTAGCCGCAGATATCAGAGAAATCGTCGCTGACCTCTGCAAATGGGCGGAAGCCAAACAGGCCCTCGCCAGTGGGCAGGCCGACGCTAGCAGACCAGCGCAGAAGCATGTCGTTCTCTGGCTGCTTAACGGGAGGCTGAGACGTTGCGTTGACTCTGAGGCAAGGGCGAGCCTGAGGCCTTGCAATGGGGCTAGCCACGCTCAAATGGCGGGGGCAGGCCTGGCGAGTGGCTGTGCAGGTCTTGGAAGCATTCTTTGTGAGCATCATTGTGTCGGAGCTCCTGAGGCTGAGATTTGTTGGCAGGAAGAGCAGCGATAGCAAGGACGTAAGTGACGTGGGTAGATCAAGTGAATTATTTCTGCCTGGCAGTGTGTGCCCCGGGGCAGTAATATCTGCGCGAGAACGAAAACCGTTTGTGACATGTGATTTCCTCTGAGCCACCCATTTTAGAGTGCGACTTGAGCCTGTGGCTACCCTACGCAAGCGTGACTGCCACACGACAAAGCCACATGGGGAATCACGTATGTTGCTGCGCCAATGACATCGAAGGCGGAGAACAAATGCGATGTGATGGGCTTTGTCAAAGACTGTGGAGCATTTGTGGCCGCCAGATTTGAAATGAAAACACAGTTGTGTCTATGCATAACTCGCCTCTTAGATGCATTGCGAAATCTGCTACAGCACATTGCAAGCCCATGTAGGCAGGGCCTGAGTCAGGGTGTCTGCCTGCTTGTCAGGGTTCCAAGCTTGTCAGGGAAGCCGAGTTTGTCAAGATGCACTACGAGCAGGAATGTGCATTTCAGCTCCTTTGCCGCAGCTGGTGGGCGTTGCAGAAGCCCGTGGGCAGTGTCACTGTATATACCGGTGGATATGTAGGACAGGTGGGCGCTCTGGATGCCCTTTACTAGAAGGGAGTGCACACCAGGCAGCACGTCCAACATCTCTTCACACATTTTCAAAAATTGTCCCAGAACAGGCAAACTCTTTTATTCTACTATCAATATAAATAACGGTGCTTTTTCCTCCTAGCAGAGGCTGAATACAGCCAATGCCGGCAGATAACAGGCAAAGACACGACAGCCATACTACTGCCAATGCCATTGGTGCTTTTCACTGCTGGCGTCTCGCTGTGCAACTCAGGCCTTCACTTTGAGAAAGATAAAAGAGTTGGATCTAGTGTGACGTCACTCTAAGGAGGACACTAGACATTGGCTATCTTGGGGCGTCTCCAGCCAGTCGGGCCTGTCGCTCGTCCACCGCCTGCATGCAGCACCAGGGGCATAGTGCTCTGTGCTAAAGTAGACAAAACATTTAAGCTGTTGAATGAAATGGGGGCGTAGTGAGCATCAAGGTGTGCAACAGCCTTCCGTGCTGAAACCGGAGTCAGGAGCGGTCCAACTTCCACAAGCGCTAACCAACATGTGCAATAACAAGCAATCACCAAGCTCAGCGCAGGCGATTGTTGTTGTTTACATGGCCTTCAGTCTGGGGAGGACTGCTCAGCGGGGGCGAGAGAGGGCGGGAGGGAAAACAAAGCAGAGCAGGCTGTGCTTGACAGTAAGTTGACAAACACATGCAGCAGACTTGTTCAGCGGCAGCAATAGTCCGACTAGTACGACGGGTGCTCTCTGCCTCAGAATAGTGGTGTGCTAGGATTAGCCGGTACAGGTAGCACCAGGGGTGCTACCAGAGGACGGCACCATAAGCACCAGCTAGCGACGTGCTAGCAGGACAGCGGCACGGTCAGCACAACTGCCTAGCCACAGGTCACCAAGACCAACATGATAGCTGCATGATAGTAACAGCCGCGACCGTGTGCATTGGCACACGTGCTAGCAAGTTTGCTAATCCTGTGGCTAGAATTTCCCTAGCCGGACATCAGCACCCTCAGCGTTCTAGAACATTCTGATGTGGCCCCTCAACTTTCCCATTTCTGGAGGCCACACCCGTTGCTCACTGCCACTGCGGCTGTGTCCAGGCAACAGTAGCCAATGTGCTGCGGCGCGTGGCGTCATGATTGCTTGCCCTGTATAGCTTGTGCAGGTTGTTGGACTGTAAACTCAACACACTCGGTGGTCCTTAGTGGTCCTCTGCCACTCAGTGATGACATGTCCATGTCTGTAACCAAGGCAGGGCCTGAGTCATGTCTGCGTGCTTGCGTTGTCTGAATACTGCTGCTCTGGATACCTGGCCCCTCAGTTTGCCCACTGCGCCAGTCCACTCCACTCGCCCACTGTCAGACTCATCCTTAACGTGAGGGGAGGGACTCCAACGCGTGCAACCTACAGCCCACTCCAGTCACCCGCATTGCATGCACGCACCTTAGTCCAGTACTGTCGGTGGGGTAGGGTGGCGCCCGCCTGACTTATGGCGGACACCTGCGTGTACACATGATGGAGAGATGGTTATGGTCTGCCTTTTGAGAAGTCGCTTCACTCTACTGTGTAAAGTACCTCTGTTATCTGATGATAGCAAAGGATTGAGAGATGGAGGGCCGGGGTGGCGAAGCAGTTGTGATAACACCCTGAGGAATGCATCCCGCATGCACCAGGGCCTCTGGACCTGGTATCGCTCGGTGAGCAGCTTTCCCGACTGAGCGCTACGAGCCAATCATGACTGGGCCATTTACAACCACATCCGACCAAACAGGCCACAACACTGATTCCAACCACCCAGCCTGTAACCATGCTTGCAAAAGCACACTTTACACACAAGAGGGCACATTTATTACGATTATTTTTGTGAATGCGAGCCAAACTGTTCCATCCTTCGCACAAACTGTCCTAGAACTGGCAAACTTCTTTTCTTTGCTCCCAGCCACTTGTTCCAGCTATTCAGAACTGAGAGCCTATCCCAACCGCCAAAACAACCGCCAAACCACCGCACCTGTGCCTCAGTGAGCGTGATCGCGCCGTCCTGCCTTGCAACAGCCAAGAACTCAGCCATACGGCCGGGGTTGCTTGTGGTGGTGATGGGGACGCAGCCACGAGCTAGGCTCCAGGCGAGCAGCACCTGAGCTGTGAGCGCAGACCAACAAGGGCAGGCAAACAATCAAGCGCAGGCTGAGAGGCCTCTGGCTGTTTGAATGCTCAAGCAAAACTGAACGCAAAAACACCCGGGCCAAAAGGTAAACTGTCAAGCCCACACTGTTATGTTGAGGGGCAGGCTGACAGTCCTAGAACTGGTTGCATGCTCTTCAAGATGCGTTGGGGGCTTTGTTCCCTGCTTTCGTTTTGCTTCCTTGCTCAGGGTAGGCCAGGGCGGTGCCCATCCCGTTCCGTGTCCTCTGACGGCTTCCCTGGTGTAATTACATATATATGCCTAGAGCCTTGTGACGTTTGCACAACTGTCCGTCATACTCAGCCAGCACGCAATTACCTGGTAAGAAGTAGTAAATACCAAGTTGGACACGCTCAAATACCATCACTTTGGCCGAGCTATGAGTGGCCTCTCGCCAAGTGGTTCAGCAGCTGCATCAGCTGTTGGTCTGCCAATCACTGTCTCTCCATTCTCAGCTGCGTGCTTGCCAATGTGCTGCTTCACAAGCCACAGCAACAATCTTGCTCAAACAACGCCTTCATGCCTTCATGCTCAACCAACGCCAAGAACCAGGCCACGAGCGGTCTTGGTATGAGTGGCCTTGCACCCACTAGCTTGAGAAAAGAAGGGGTCCAATCAGCTGCATCAGCACCTTCACGCATATGCAATCATAGAGTCTGTCTCTCATCATTCACTCTCAGCCGCCTGTCTGCCTCGCACCTGGAGTCGCCCCTGTCTCCTGCGCTATGGACTGCACCACCGGGTCCACAGGCCCGCCCGGTTTAGTGGTGAGGGGCAGCAGGGGAGAGTAGGCCTCCATCAACACGCCTAGATCAAGGCACGCACACGGCGCTCTGCTGTACACAGGACACCAGGTGTGGTAGCACATCCTCCCGGATATATCACAGGATAGTCATTGTGGCTGGTGTGGTGATATCAACGCACACAAGGGGAAACGCACACAAGGTGGCATGCAGAGGTTGACGGCTGACAAGGCACTCGTAGGGTGCAATAGGTCTGCCCGCAAGGATAGCAGGCTTGATGGGTAACGTCTCCCACCATCAGCACCAGCGTGGTCTATGCACGATCGTCAACGTCATCGCTGCCTCCTCCTCTCTCCCTTCCCCCCCTCTCTCTCTTCCCCCTCCCTCTCCCTCTTCCCCCCTCTCCCCCCCTCTCCCCATCTCCCCCTTGTGGCCAAGTCACACCCACACCTAGTCCACCTAGTCCACGCACCATGTTTGCGGCAGTATTCATGCAGCTCAGGCTGTTGGAGGTACGGGTGTGACTCCACCTGGTTCACCACGGGCTGCGGTAAGGCACAGGGGCAAACAACAACATGGGCAAGGGCAATGTAGCCACCTGTCAAACACACGGACGCACGATCTTTGCTGCAACCCGGTGTACTCTCGCATGCATGTGGCGTACAGGATTGCAACATGCACGGAACATGCATGTGGCGTACAGGATTGCAACATGCGCGGAACATGCATGTGGCGTACAGGATTGCAACATGCGCGGAACATGCATGTGGCGTACAGGATTGCAACATGCGCGGAACATGCATGCATGATTGCTGCATTCAATCGTGCTTGTGCACAGCCGCTTCAGTGCGTCAAGGGGCTCACGTGGAAGACACTGGGTGGCATTTGGTGAAGAAACTCACTCATTCTTTTGCCGGACAACATTCATAAGACACATACTCGCTCACTCGCTCATTCGCCTTCTCACTCACGCAGGCGCCTCAGCGGGTGGCACTGCAACACACACCCGCCTGTACGAAAGGAAAAGGGCAGGAAAGAACTCACTGCATCACTGCAACCCACCTTGATGCGTGCACACTGCAGTAGCTGCTCCATGTCTGTGATAGCGAAGTTGGACACGCCAATGCTGCGGGTCAGGCCAGCTTCCACCAGATCCTCCATGGCTCGCCACGACTGAATACACATGGGGCACACGTGGGGCACACATGGGGAACACATGGGGCACACATGGGGCACACATGGGCCACACATGGGGAACACATGGCCACACATGGGGCACACATGGGGCACACATGGGGCACACATGGGGAACACATGGGGAACACATGGCCACACATGGTCAACCAGCAACAGTTCATGACCTCCCCAGTCTTAGCAGGCAGCAGTGGCATGTGACGGCGCTTTCACACCTTTCTGATGTCAAAGTCCGGCTTAAAGGGCGCATGGATGAGGTACAGATCCACGTAGGACAGACGCAGGCGCTCCAGGGAGTCACGCATGGCCTGTGCACAAGGAGTGCTGATTACCATAAAAACCCGTTTGCCAGTTCTGGGACAATTCCTGGTAATACCGCCAGGAACCGGTGTTGGTGATGGGTGTTGGTGATGGGTGTATCTTTTCAGATTTCATGTCAGAGTAGGAAGGCAAAGAAGAGTGCAGTACCTAGAAAACCTTATTGAAGACTTGTACATCTGTGCACACAAGGACAGAGTGTGCATGGAGACACGGGGAGGTTTGTACACAATCATTTACACCCAGGTATGACCCCCGAGCTACCTTGAGCACCTACGCTGAGCAAGAAAGGAGTGAGGCAAACAAACACACACTGCAGGCTTCAAGGCGGCAAGGCCTCACAGACTGGTCACACAACTCTCTGTCGAGCAACAGGAATAGTCCTGCCAGGCTGGTTCTGTGGAGCTTGGCCCATGCTGACAAACTGCACTGGGGAGGGTCGCAAGCCTTCGGCTGCATGTCATGGCACAATGTCATGGCACAATGTCATGGCGCAACTTTGCTCAGTGCGTGAGGCCCCACCCGCGATTCGTGGCCACTGCAGTGAACCCTTTTCGCACCTTGCCAATGTCTCCCAGGCCATCATACACCTGCACGTGATGATAAGGCATGTGACAAGGCAGGTGACAAGGCATGTCGGCCATGAAGGCTCTGACGTGAGAGTGAGAGTAACGCTTGTGACCTGTTGTCATACCTCAGTGCACGTGACAAGTAGCAGTTGTGTGCCCTAAAGTTCAAGCCACTCATTCTGCTAGTCCAATGGGACTGCTGCACTTGCCTTGGTGGTTACAAACAGTTTCTCCCTTGCACCCTCGCCCCGCTGTTCGAGGTGTGCAGACAGGGCTAAGCCCACCTCACGCTCGGTACTGTACCTGCGTAAGTCGAGTTCACATTACAGTTGCGTCAGCTCAGATACTGCAGTACTTGCAGACTAGGGACATGCAGGCAGTGCTCTATCAAGCAGGGCAAGCATTCCACGTGATGATCAACTGCCGGTTTGTGAGCCCTCGTATACAATGAAAAACATTGTGAACGCTGCAGGGGAAAACAGTGGATGTACCGATGAATGTGTAGGACGTGTGGGCTCTCTGAGTCCCCTTTACACAGTGCTATGCCGTTCCGGCTAGGCTGATGTAACAGTGTGAGACGGCTGCACCAAGGGTAGCTGAGGCATTGGCACAAAGTTGCAAGTTGCTTTTGCTCTTGTCAAGATTGATGTGCGTGGGGGTGTGCATGCGGCATGCATGATCCACTCACATTTCAGCGGCGTCCACGTGATCAAAGCCTACATGGCAAGGTGCGGGAAAAAAAGGTTTTGTCACGCATTGTCGTACGTTGAATTTGCCCATCTCGATACTGTTTTGACTGATTTCAACCTTGAACTTCCTGTCATATCTTGCTGATGTTGTTAATACTATCATCCTGTCAGACCAGTGATGACTCTCGACCTGCCGTTGCCATTACCCTGTCGGCAGCATGTGATAGAAAGCCCCTCACTGCATGTGATGACACTGTCACTACCTTTTCTGTGTGTGAACACCGCATCCATACTTCAACCCTCTGGCTGGCCCCAACGCCCAAAAACAGGTGCTAATGGGGTCAAACAGGGGTTCATTCGACAGCTCTCAATGAGGGGATCACAACGCCATAGCATACATGTACATTCTGACCAGGTGCTGACCCGCACAGTTGGCATATAACGGCTGCAACTGACAGACTGAAAATGGCAATATACATAATTTGCAGTAAGTGACTGAATTCCTGATATTGGGAGAAATTCTGCGACAAAACTCCCAAAACCTGACAAAGCCCCTAGCTGCCCAACAGTGCACCCAAACTGGACGAAGAGGGTGCCATTGGATAGATCTCGTCAAGGCGCATCCAGTAGCATTCTTTGCTAAAACTCCGACGGAGCGAGCGGTGTACTTTTTCACAACCATTCTTGGGTCTCCCAAGTGCCACCTGGGCTTCTTTCCATGCAGACCGTGTCCTTTTAGTGCCCTCTATCGGCCTATAACAGTCTTATACCTCACTATATAGGGTTGATCAGCTTCTGCAGGCACTCTAGCCTCCTGTCACCGTGTCATGAATGCCATGTAGAATGTTGCTGACTGCTGCTGATATCTCTTGATTGTAGTACCATGGCTGGAACAATGACTGTGTAGTATCACTACAACCTGCTAACGAATACTGGGATGTGCTCAAACATAGCGTCAAACATGTATAAACAAATACATATATATAAACATAGAGTCAAACATGTATAAACAAATACATATATATAAACATAGAGTCAAACATTTATAAACAAATACATATATATAAACATAGAGTCAAAAATGTATATACAAATACATATATATATAAACATAGAGTCAAACATTTATAAACAAATACATATATATAAACATAGCGTCAAACATGTATATACAAATACATATATATAAACATAGAGTCAAACATGGCAAACTAAACTTTTTTTTGCGCTCTCGAATGCGACCATCACAATCCAAGTTGAGATCAAAGGGCCTGTGACATGCTCACAAGGAGGGGAGGGATTCCAACCCGTCCAACCTACATGTGAAGGGGATTGCGACACACCAGGATAGTAATGGAGGTGGCCAACCCCTCGAGGTGCTATCCTGACCGCATACCTTGTTAGACCCAGAAAAGGGGCCAGAAAACATGTGCAAATCGTTCAATGTTGTGCTGATTGGTATCCACAAAATGCAGGATACAGATACATCAATCACAACGAAGGATACGTCACTGTCTGCAAGGCACTGGATACTATTGGTACAGTGGCATGGCAAAGAATGCGCAACAGGTGAACTGCAACAGGTAGAGCTTGGTGGGTGCTGGGTTATGAAGAAGTAGACGACATGCGCTTGCTCTGATGGCAACCTTGGCACCGGCACTAGGTCTTACCTGCGTCCAAGGCCTTTTGCAACCCGGTCACCACCGCCTCGTGAATTGGCTGACTAGGGTCGTTTGCTGGGAGGCCTGTCTTCTTGAACCAAGCAGTTCCCACGCCAAAGGCCAAAGTAGGCATGGAGCGGCCATCTGAAAGCTGCACCTTGCGCATCGCTTTGGTAGCGTTGCTGATGGATTGCGCTCTTGTCGCGATAGATTGCTTGCGAACTGATGCGCGAACTGATGATGACGTCAGCAATCGCAGGTGCGGGATGTGCATGGCACGCATTGAGTGTGGATGCCGCCTTGATATGATTTCAGCAATGTACGTCCACCCTGTGTCAGCCCTGTGAGTGCGTTACATGATTGTGTGAACTCCAAACTCTCCAAGTGATGGCCATGACTCAAGGCTGTCCACAACTTAAAGGCTCCTGTCATTGACCACCCTGCTGCAAAGGTCTGAAGGGTCGAGCAACTGGGCGAAAGTTCTTGATTGAGCTGTGCTTCAGTGTGCAGGCCATACCATGGGTACAGAATTGGGTGGACTGTAGAGCTTATGATGTTGTCCATAAGCTCTACCACTGCATAAACGAGTGAGATTGTCAAGAACTCACCCATCATCCTTATGGAATGCCATCCTTTGTGTCCAGGTGGGACCGTGACGTGAGTGCGGCTCGAATATGATGATCGTGGCGAGGTGGTAGCTGGCAGGCAGACCTGGCAGACCTGGCGTGCTCGCAAGATGACACCCTCACGTTTAAGCTGTTCAATTTGCGTGTTTGCGTATGCATGTCTATTGAAAACAAAGTTGGCGGGGCGAGAGAAAGCTCCGGTTGTGTCACCGTTGTCAGGGGCATCTCAATGGTCTCATTTTCACATGGCAAGACACAACTGTCCTTCCGGAGATATCGTTCCGAGTGGTATTGAGCCCACTTCACATTGGCTTTGATGATCGCGTGTGAAGTGCGTCAGCCCGTGTAAATGGCAGGCATGATTGGATGTGGATGAGAAAAGCGTACAACCTGCTACCTTGGTCATAGTCTTCATCATGACCGTTTGTTGAAAAAAGGACCGTCACTGACAACGAGAACTGAAAAACAGCAGGCAATAGCATCATGATGCAGTCACTTATTGAAACCAGATTGTCAAGCAAATGTCATGGTCAAGCCATGTGCAAGAATGCTGTATCATGATCCAGTCAGATCAACACACATGATCGCTAAACACATTCAGCTAGCCGCGGAACCACATGCAGCCTACCAGCATGCATGCAAAAGGGTACGTGACGGTGTAATGGAGCCTGCATTGATTCAAGCCCATGTCAAGTCCATGTCAAGTTGATGGCATGATATTGTACTCGATGTGCTGGTGTTGCTATGCAATCCAGGTGCGGATTGTTAGGTTGGCTCGAAGCTGTGCCTCAGCAGCAAGCAGAGCTTCATACAGGCAACCCTTGTTCTTGCCCCTGAATCGCCCTCATTATCACCAGCCTGCTGCTGTTGTGCCGCCTGCTGCAGCACTGTGGCTAACCGTGCCACCACCCTGCACAGACCGGCCCTCATTGCCATGCATGCACATGGGGCACGGGGATGCTGCATGGCCAGTACATGAGTCATGCGCTCCACTGCATGCTCTAGGAAAGCTAGGCCATTGCAATGCACGTCTGTTGCAGCAGTTGCTGCGGTGGTGGTGGTTGCGGCAGATGTGGCGGTTGTGGCGGCTGGCGCTTGTGGTGGCTGGGCTGCGGCTTGCAGGGCTCTGGGTAGGTTATCAATGCAGGATAGCAGGGTGCTGACTGCTGTGCTGTGGATGTGCTGTTGCTGGGCTGCCTTGGCTAGCAGAGAATCTGACTCTGATCCTGCCGTCGTCTCCAGTCTTCTAACAGCCGCCAGCCCTGCTGCCCCCTGCCCCGCTGTTGCCTCCTGCCCAGCAATTCGCCCTGACACCGCAGCTGACAGCCCCTGCTTCCTCCCCCGCTCATCCGCTGCTGCTCCTCTTACTGTTGGTGCTGGCGTAGCTGCCAGGGCTGATGCTGCCCAGGATATCCTCACATTGACGGACTGCAGAAGGCAACGATGTAATGCTTTATGCTCCTGCACTGCCATCTCACACACTTGCACGCATGCCACCATCAGCAGCTGCAGCAACATGGGTTGGGCCTGTGCTGCCCGTAGTGCCCCTGCTGCGGCCGATGTTGGAGTTACGCCCTGTGATGAGTCGTTGCCCCCATGCGCCATGTCACCTGTGGTGCGCTTGCGTGCAGCCACGGTCAAAAGATGCAGGAGCAGCTGCTGCACGTCCCGAACGGCCCTGGCGTTCAGCAATTCCTCAGCAGTGGCTTCAGGGCTGGAAGTGGCTGCCAGGTCCACTGCTGCTGCTAACACGGTCATGCAGCTGGCGACATGGGCTCGCCGCAAGTCGGACGGAGGAATGGCAAGCAATGCGTCCAGAAATGTGATGCTGCTGCCGCAGCTTTGGGTGTCGCTGGTGATGCGATGCTCAGGCTGACTGGTGGATGGCAGTGCATGTTGACTTGCAGCCGGATGCTGCGTGGTGCTGAGGGAAGGCATGCAGGGCAGCAGCTGCGCGGCATGGTGCATCATTACTTCCAGACCATGCTGCCGTGCTTTGGCAGCATGCATGAGGCCGTCGAAGTGCTGCGTACATGATCTGGGTAGAGTTTGCCCCTGCTGCCCCAGTGCGGCGTGGCCGATCTCACAACGCAATGAGTCTTGCCCTTGCGCAGTCTTATTAAAGGACGTCGCTCTGAGCAATGCTGCTGCTGTGGCGAGCTGGTCCTCTGCTTGTAATGCCCGCCTTTGCCACTCGTTTGAATTCCGTGCCTGCCTGCGAGCCATGATGACAGCCAACGCAGCCGCCGTGCGGCGCTTTTGATCGTCATCCGGAACCATCGCAGGAGCTGCGGCCGCAGCAGAAGCGGTCCTTGCGGTGCTGCCGCTCATACCGACACTGGGGTGATTGGTGACGAAGCCAAGGCTGATGTGTTGTAAAATTGGCTTGTCCAAAGCAGTGGCCGCGAAGCAGAGGCACGCGCAGCGTTGAGGCCTGACGGTTACCAGACCTTCGCGGCTTTTGCACCCCATGTGTCAGTGCTAAGCCCATGCCATTGGAAAGCCAGTTTGCCACGAACGGTTGAGTCGCTTTGCATGGGGTACGAAGGATATGGCTCAAGGCTATTTTCAACAGGTTCTGGACCCTACTGACGCTCATAAGACGGCCTTTAGGGACACTACCAATATGAGGTACTGCCCTTTGGGCTGGCGAATGCACCAGCCGATTTTCAGGCGCTCATGAATAAGCTGTTTGCACACCTAAGGCCTGCACAACGGTGTATTTGGATGATCTGGCCATTGGATTAACGGGTCCCCGTCAGCATCTGCACGATTTACGCCAGATACTGACGGTGTTGCGTGCAAATCGCTTGTTTGCTAAAATAAGCAAGCGTAATTCTAACAAGCCTGAAGATGAGTATCTGGGTCACGTGGCTGGAAGGCATGGTATCAAAGTGGACCCTAACCAGTGTGGGGAAGGTCTGCGAAGGTTTTAGGTTTTACCCTTCTAGCCTTAACTGGTTATATACATCTCTCTGGAGAGAGAGACGTATTGCAGTGGCTCCATTCAAAGAACTCGGACAGCCACCATAGGCAGTGTGGCTGGCTGTGCACCCTGCAGTGTGTAAGGCCGCTGTGGCACACCCTTGAAGAGCTTGGTGCCATTCCATAAGCTTGTCGGAGCTGCTAACCTTCTAAGGCCGAGTTTTCGGGCCGGCGCGCAATAGCGACATGACAGGCGGACCGCTGATTTGTGTTTAGCGGGACTGCATGCTCGACACTCCAACTTTGAGGACTCCGCGGGTCCAACCGAATTAACTAGAAATACCCTCAGATCCTCAGATCCTCAAATCCGTAACATAAGAATCCTATTTGGAAGAAAAAAAACTAGTAGGGGGGCAACAAAGTTGATGGTAATGTGGAAAGGACAAATGAAGCATTCACACTGGAGGCAAGCCCACTGTAGCAGCCAAGCCGCTCTGAGCCTGCCACATGGTCACACTGTCACAAGTTGCCATGTGCGGTCGGTTGCGCCTCACAAACAGGAGAGGGACTCCAACTCGTTCAACCGACAAGTGAAGGGGATTATGACACATCGCGATAGTAACGTTGGTGGCCACCCCTCAAGGTGCTGTCCTGTCCGCAAATCCAGTCAAACATACAACTCTCTGCCGGAGCAACAGAAAGTGCTGCCAGGCTGGTCATGTGAAAGCACACACACGCAGCAACCGGTCATGTGCGAAACTTCTTTGGCTTGGAGAAGTCCTGTTCCGGCAGTCCGTATCTCTTCCTGTCCGCCGACGCCTGCAGCAGGGAGGGCTCGGTGGCCTGGGAGGTGTCCTCCGCAAGGAGATGGGTCCACTTGGTGCGGCCCGACCGGCCAAAGTTGCGCACCTGGGAGCAAAAGCAGGGCACAGAACACGTGCTGTAACAAACTGACATGGAGCCAATTGGCCATGAAACAAGTCGCTTGTAGCCGTGAGGTCTAGGAGCGTCCATGTGACGTGGTCTGACAGTCTGAGCACAACAGCGGTTGTATGGCCTTTGAACTCATGCCCGGGTGACCAAATCTGCCAGGTAGCATGAACAAGGCTAATGGGTTTTGCGCGTCATTTCACAGCCATACGCAAGCTGCAAATCCGCAGTGTGCAAAAAGCCACGTCCTGCTGATGCTAATGTTGATTGTGCCAACACACACACACACACACACACACACACACGTCAACAATACACACATACAATACACACATACGTGTCACCAATACGTGTCCACCAATACGTGTCACACTTGTCTCTCACTCATCTCACACTTGTCTCACACACACCTGCATGACCTTGGGCAGGATCTCCTTGTTGTACTTATCCTCGCCGGTGGGAGCGCTGTAGTCGCGTGTGAAGATGTCATCCTTGTCCGTGGTGCCCCGCACGTCATCGGCGGATTCCTGAGAGAACAAGGAAGAACGATAATCGTCTTCATCATTACATAGCATTTGCAAACGGCCCAAAACATCGCATAAGAACGAATCAGGCCTAAACAAACAACGATGATCATAAGCAGCATCCGCAAATCTGCCCACTCCAAAAGGGAAAACAAGGACAAATAATCGTAGCAACAAGCCAGTACAATTCTAAAGCAATTTGTTCACTTTTGCCAACAAACTGGCAACAAGCAACAACAAGAACTTGTATTGTGCTGTGATTTCTCCTTTGAAGCGTAAGATTGCGCCTAGAACGGTATGCTCTTACTAGTATTGTTGCACAGGCGCAACAATAAAATTGCCGCTCGACTAAGCTCACCGAGCAAACCCCAAACCAATTCAACCAACCAACCAACCAATCTCAACCAACAGCAGTTCACCAGAACCTGCAGCCTCACACCTGGAAGTACGCTCCCTTGTGCCAATACTTTTGCAGGAACTTCCATTTCTTCTTGTCCTTGACCTGTGGCTGCTGCTTGGGGTTGGCTGCCTCCCACGCCCTGCGCTCCTCATCGGTCATGTTGCGCAACCGCTCGCGCTCGGAGGCCTCCTGGATCTGAAGAAACATTGAGCAGCAACAATGAAGAAGAAAATTAATATGGCAGCGGGGAATGCAAAGCAGGGGAAATCTGGATCTGGAAAAACATCAAGACAAGGAACGGCAGAGATGATGGTGGGTGTGGTTTCCTATCACTGCAGCATGCAATACCCGTGTGCCCTGACGAGTCCATTCCGCACAGAAAGCTTTGCATCATTCATTGGCCAGTACTCTCAACTTGGAACCGTGTTGCCAGTGATGACATTTGTACTTTGCACCCTGCTACCAGTGACCTTTCTTGGCTTAACGATTGCCAAGCGCGTAATTCTTGAAGAGATTTATTGTGTCCAGCTGCAGTACCGTGGGTTGAACCATGAAAAACCATGTAATGATGATGATGATGATGATTTGCCAGTACTCCACAGAGCAACAATGCCAAAGCACTGCACACTCCCGAGCCCCTTCTCCCACCTGTCTTTCCCGCTCCTCCCTGAACAGCTTGATCCGGGCCAGCTCGCGCATCTTCCACGCCTCGAACTCAACCGTTTCATCCTCGTCGTCGTCCGTGACCACATCCTCCAGGTTGGCAGTGCCCTTGAGAGCCTCCTCAGCAGCTGCATGATAGTCACGTCACGCACAGGTATTAGGGTTAGAGTGTAGAGAGGGAGTTTACAGCCAGTGTCTAAATTCTTTCCTTGATTCATCGTTTGCTGAACAGCAGTCAGCATGAGCACCAGAGCACAGCCATTAGCAGCCAGCGTCATGAAGCAGGCGGCCTGTTCAGTCATGCATGCATGAAGGAGAGGGGTATGAGGACAGCAGTGGGACATGGGAACTGGACAATGGAAGATGGACACACAGCACATGGAGGAACAACAGATCAAGGGTGAGATTTGCCGTGTTCGTCTACTGGCCTGGTGGCCCACCATGGGGGACTCACTGAGTCTCCCGCAGTGACATGACAGCCCCTCCTACCGCCCCGCCCCAACC
>QAXH01000795.1:0-10223 GCA_004335635.1 Chloromonas sp. AAM2 | reverse complement strand
ATGCCGGCATGCATGTGCCATGCTCACGGTATGCCGGCATGCATGTGCCATGCTCACGGTATGCCGGCATGCATGTGCCATGCTCACGGTATGCCGGCATGCATGTGCCATGCTCACGGTATGTCGGCATGCATGTGCCATGCTCACAGTATGCCGGCATGCATGAGATGTGTCGAGGACCACTAGTGTGATCTGTGATTGTCACGTGTTTCAACTCCATGTGCTTGCATGTCAAGGCTCACGTGTGTGGTTCATATCTGCATGTCTCTTGCTCACAGGCTGAGATCACTGAAATCCATCGGGCTCTGCGTCTGGGCACGGCCGGTGATGATAATGAAGATGACGGAGAGGAGGGCAGGGAGGCACCGCTGGCTGCTGGCAATGCTGCAGGTGAACAATGACATGTCATTCAGCTACTTTATATGCAGCTTACAGCAGGGAAGCTGCGACTTCAATGCGTTCAGGAATTCGCACCGTTTGTAAAGAACCGAGCAGTCGCCACACTGACAGTGCCCTTGACCATGCATATGTCGCTCCTGGCACATGTCCATTTTGCAAGAGCAGACAGCTGCCTGCCAATCACCTCTTGTCTCATGCAGAGGATGAGCCCGGTCCCAGCATGGGTCGGGTCCAAGGCTGTAGCAGCAGTGGTAGGGGCAGCCAGGCCGCCACCTCCGCTGCTAGCAGAGCAAGGAAAACACGCAGGTGCGCTGTGTTTTGAATGGCAATGGGACCGGTCATGTCCAGGGTGCAATGAACCGGTAATGAATTGGGTAAGTAAATATATATAGATCATGGTCCATAGCCGTACAGGTGCAGTATGTGACAGAAATCGTGTAACAGAAAACGTGTTGGGCTGTGTAAGTGAGAATGGTGGCACGCTGTACCATGCATATGGACACAGGTATACCTTGACCTGCAGCATAATCCCAACAAGAACGCAAACTTGACGATGTTCCAATTGTCATGAGCATGGCTCAGATTTTCAATCGCACGGCGCTTGGATCAGTAAGAGAGCTATAAGCACCTATGTTGTTATTCCAAATGCTGTGTACAGCAATGCTGAACAGGATGCTGATGAAGGCCCCGGAAACGAGCAGGAAACAGAAAGAAAAGCTGAAGGGATGACCGTTAGAAACTACGATGAAATGCAACTTATGGCAGATCTGGCAGCTTTCTGATTTGTTTGTTTCGTCACGTATACAGGAGTGCTGAAGTAGAGGACGACGATGTAGACACAGTGCGAGACGAAGAGGAGGAAGAGGTGGTGGGCCCATGCAGGGCCAGTAAGCCTGCTGCGAAGCGAAAAGCCACCAAGCCAAAGGCGGCCAAAGCCACGTACAAGGCAGCACCGACAACGTCCAAGGGCAGGTAAACGCGACGGACTCTTTGAAACGTCTAAAACCTCAGCTGCCTTCATGAAAAATGAATCAACATGAACAGAAGTGGAATTCACTTGCCATGCATCTGTACAAGCTCAAACCCAAAGATTCCTAAACCTAACCTAACCCTGACCCTAACCCTGATTCCAATCAAAAAACCTCTTTTGTGCCCTTTTCACTCTTCAAGAAAAAGGCTCCTGTGTCTGC
This sequence comes from Chloromonas sp. AAM2, assembly GCA_004335635.1. Classification (NCBI taxonomy): domain Eukaryota; kingdom Viridiplantae; phylum Chlorophyta; class Chlorophyceae; order Chlamydomonadales; family Chlamydomonadaceae; genus Chloromonas; species Chloromonas sp. AAM2. The sequence goes on along the minus strand of QAXH01000795.1, from coordinate 8,634 downwards.
TGCAGGTCCAAGGCAAAGAAGGCTGTCCAGAGTTCGTCTGATGGTGATATGTCGGGTGCTGACGTGGTGGATGGGCGGGACCAGGGTGACAACTCAGGTGCGGCATAGTATTAGTATTAGTAATTATCTTATTATTATATTATTGTTGATAGTAATCATTTCAGTACATGGCCAATTTTATGCAAAGCTTGCACGGTGGGGACGTAGAGTAATGCCTCAGATTTGCTGGTAGAGTAATGTACAGTCCCGTGTCGAACGGCTTCTGCCCGTAGGCACAACTACTATTAGGTATACAACCACTGTCCTACATTCGGTATAACTACCTTTAGGTACAAGTTTTACCTGCAGGGTGTACCCCTGCCACCAGTGTTTTCTTCTGGCAAACGCTAGAATGCAACTGCCCCGTGTGCCTTGCGCTTGCAGGCGATGACGGTCCCTCTGTGAGCTCTCAAGTCCAGCGGCTGGAAGGACTGAAGATCTCATCAGGGCCCTCCAGCGGCCGTGGGGCTCGCAGCAGCCGGCCGGCAGCACGCAGGGCCATAGCTGCCTTGGATGAACATGCGGACAGCGATTAGGGCTAGTCGGGTACAACACGCTATTGGCTTAGGGTATGGCATGCCCTGTAATGTTGTTTGTAAAGCATGGCTAGAAGCATGGGGATGTGTACCGCCCTGAGCTGCCCTGAGCAAGAAAGAAAAAGAAAGGCAGGAACAGGCCCAGGGGCACGAGGCGGAAAGGAATAATGCAGGAAGGAAGGCAGTCGGCTACGAAAGACAGGGCAACCAAGCTGCTGCAACACCTCATGCTGTTGTTCAAGTAATGCAGTGCTGCATTCTTCCAGGCGGCTGTGAAGCTGCTCGACCAGGTCCTGCAGAGCTGCAGTCTGCTGCTCACTATGTTGCAATGCTCTCTCACTCTCTGCAAGCTGCTGCTGAAGCTGGGATATGTGCTCTGTCGCATTAGCCAGACACTCTTCAAGAGCCACAATTTGATGCTGCTGCCTGACTGGCCTGAGTGCTGACAGAGTCTGCTTTGAACCGGTGCGGTTACACGCCCTTGGCAGCACGCTGGGCATACATGGCCTGGCCCACCTTGCTGCGCTTGCCGGAATAGGGCATTCCGCAGTGTGCGGTGTGCTGCCGGTGGCCCGGCCGGCACCTTGGGAAGCTTCAACTCGGTGCAGACAGCATTGTTTTGCAAGCGACCAAGTGCATTGGCTTGCTGGTGCATCGCGCTAAAGACGATACTAACCCGGACGCGCAAAATCTGCGCGTTTGGATGCCAAGGTCGTTGCGGGTCCCTTGGTGGGCGATCAGGCTGACCTTGCCCGAGCCTTGGCTCATCAGATTGAGATTCCAATTAGTACAATGCCTAATCGCATTGTTTTTTGGGGGTAGCCATTGTCGCATGGGCCCGAGAGGGCTCGTACGAGGACTCAAGTTTTTGGCTTGGGGCCAGAAGCAAGCCCGCCCAAAGGCGACCCCAGAAGCCAGAATGACACAGCGCGATCTCAAATATGTACCTATGGACAAGATCTGCATGCTAGAAACCACGCATAGTTCTAGCCGAAGCACCATGACCTCTCCATGGGGCTTTCCAGGCAAGCTCAAGCCTCGCGACATCGGACACTAAGCCCGGAACAACGAAAGGAGCAGGTCATACTGCAGACCGCGCTCTGAACGGCTAGCTTAGGCGCATTTCATATTTTCACACAGGAAGTCGAACCTGATTTCAGGTCATTCTGAGATGGTTGACTGGGTGGCATAAAACGCCCGAGCTACTTTTTCGACCTTTCGAGTATTTCTTGTGTCACGGCTCAATCACAACGAATTCAAGGCTTTTGAAGATGTGGCTGGTCGCAGCTCGTTAGGATCTATTTTAAACATCTTCGTTTCTCAAATTGGCCTTGTGGGTGGTTTGTTATGGGCTTGGGAAGTGTCCGAGGGTGCCGGCGCTAGCGTGGCCTGCATCACCTGCGGCGCCAGGCCGCAGGTCACGCAAGCAGCGATCCAAAGCTTGTGCCAGAAGTTCGCTGTACAAATCCCTCCTTCAAAAGCCCCAGGCGTTGTTGCAGAGAAGACGAGCTTTCACCTTTCTTGCCAACGTGCCGTGCAACTGCATGTGCGTGGCTTTTTCAGTCAATGAGTTATTGTATAGAATGTGAGCCTGGGTGGTTGGTGCTGATGTTAGCCTAGCATCAAAAACAGAGATACGCAACTGAGGGAAAGTGATTCATCAATGGCTGAGCTTAGGAACTTGCACACGCACGATTACAGCTGAAGAGGCCAAGCAGACTAGCATGCTCTGACCTGTGCGAGTTTGAAAAGCACGTGTAGCTGCTGATTGCAATGCAAAGTCTGAATGTATACGAAACCGATCCTGCAGCATAATTTTTGTCAGAGTTCAAAGCGCTGCTTGCAAGCAATGGTATGATGGTTATGACATCGTGTTTGGCAAGCTCATGTCAAGTGGCTGTTCTGTCAACGAACCTAGAGAAACAGTTGCCGAAGATATGTGCAGAAGCCCTGCTTGAGACAAATCCCCACCCAAGTCTGATGAAATGGGTCCCACCCCAAAGGCGGCAGGCCGAAGGCGAGGTGCCTCAGCCTTGCCCCCTGGGGGTTGCGATTGGAGCGCAAACTGGTGTGCATGAGACACATGCTTATGAAGTAACTCCTGAACTTGTTGGGCGACCCGTTGTACACCCAGTAGGCCAGGCAGTGTACAACCAGGAATTGCAAAAGTTGTCAGCGGTTCATCTGAGGCGACCGAAGGACGCGGCGAAGCCATGCTATCTTCCTCCCTCCAACTGCAGCGGTTGGGTCAGTTGTAACGACGGTTTGACTTGTTTCTATTTGGGCTGCGCACGAAGCATGCTGACTACCACTACCACAAGCGCTGCACCGTTCCAGGCTCGGAAACTTGGTCCGCTTCGGGGTATGTTGCCGTGCTGCGTGCTGAGACATGCGGTTTTGCGTAAAGACAGCATCTTGCACATCGAGCAGACCCGGACAGGATCTCTTTGATCGGCAATCGGCGCACAATGTCCAGACTGCGTGCCAAAAAGCAGCTGTCTCGAACCACCGGCGCCCCGGCTGTGGGCCAAAGCAGCAAAAAGCTATTCAGCGCAGAGGCTGAAAATGTGCAGGTGGGCAGAGCCTGGCATGCTCTGCATGCGATGCATTATGCCATCAACAACACCATGTGTGACACTGAGCACATACTGCACAACTGAGCAATCAAGCCATTGCAGGCGCATCCATCAAGACTGGTGAGAACACACCGTACAACTGGGCACTCCAAACCGTCGCAGACTGGTGCACAGCATCCAATCCACTTTTGCCTCTAAGAATCACCTGTGCCATCACCCTTGTGTGTCCAACCCGGCCATGTGCTCTCTGTCCCATGGTACTCCTCCAGGTGCACGTGCGTGTGCGACCGCAAACAGAAGCAGAGCGCCATGCTGAGCGAGGCACAGGTCAGCAGGGCTTAGGGTTAGGGTCTTTATAGCTAGGGACCGTGTGAGCAGGGCACAGGTAAGCACGGCTGCAGTTAGCAAAGCGGGTGTTATGCAAGGATGGAGTAAGCATTACTTTGTTCAAGGCAATGCTTTGTTTGATGGGGGTGATGTCAGCCGGTGTTTCGCCCCTGTTAGGTCTGCAGCACTCTTTGAGCAGGGCCTTGGTTTGACAGCTTACACAAGATAAACATGCACGGTAGCATGCTTCTCATGTTCAGCACTGTTCGCTGAGCAGTTGGGTTGGAAGTCTAGGCAGTGCACACATGCAGGCATAAGCGTGCATGTACACTTCTAGCGCACTTTTCAGTCACTCTTCAGTCACCTCTAGCACAATTTTCATGGCAGAATCCGGAGCTGTAGCCTTACAGAGATACCAGTTGACTCTGCTGGGACAGAGATGTCCGGTGTCAAGGCGAATAGCCCATTCACGCAGCCAAACTCCTACCTAGACAGCCAAACTCTTGCTTCAATGTCACCAGTCGAACACCTCAGCAAGATTGCCTCGTCCGCGCCTGCTTGCTTGCTGCAGATGCATGTCTCATACGAGGAGGGAGTGCATGTGGAGTTGTCTGGGTCAGCGGTAACGACCACACACCGTTCAATTTCAACGGTGTTCATTGGGAGGCTGACCAAGATACTGTGTTCAAGGGTAAAGTGCAGGACAAGCCAGAGTGCCTGCACCACAGCTTCTTACTCTGAGTACGGACCAGGCTCTGATTGTTGACACTTATCATGGCCAGCATGGATTCTTCTGTATGGAAAATTATCATGGCCTTTGGAATCTGGTACACCACGTGTGGAAGTCCCAGAGCATGCCCTGCTAATCAGACGCCAGGAGAAATGAAGAGGGCGCCACATTCCATCTCACGCTTTTTGACGGGCCCCTGCTTGTCTGTTGTCTCCCCATGCAGCAATTGGCGAACCAGTTGTCAGGGATTTTGTGGCCGGCTTCAATGGCTGCGTTTTCGCTTATGGGCAGACTGGGTCCGGGAAAACGTACACAATGAGAGGACAAGGAGCTGGGCCAAAGGTAGGGTTGGAGAAGTTGTATCAACAGAGGCACCCGGGGCACAGTCTCATCAGGGGAACGAACAGGAGATGGAACCAGGAAATCTTGGTTTTGGATGTTATATATTTTAATTGTTCACATCAAAGACAGGAGCCCTCACACTACACCAGGGGGCGTCACAGGACATGGATATACATAATAAAAAATGGGTACATATAAAATATATATAATTGATTGCTAATAAATGATTGGTAATAATTGGTAATAGATAATCTATAACTGGTATTGGTAGTTGGTTGCATATATACTTGTGTGTGCTGTGCAGCGTGGCCTGGTGCCACGAATGATGGAGCACATCTTTGAGGCAATTGACGGCATGAGGGGAAAGGTATGTCAAGGGAAGGTCAGGTCGCTGTGAAGCTGGCAGGTTAGTTCGTCAGCTTTTGGCTGAGTGCATGGTCCCATCCGCCACACGAAGCGATGGGTAACGATCACAGGATGGCAATGCTTGGCAACCTGAAGCGGAGGAAGTTCTGATGCACAGAAGATGCCAGCTGGCCGCGTCCTTGGCGCACAGAAGGTACTGATTAGTAACTGTAGTTGGGGGAGATCTGCTGCACTATACAGAGTCAGACTAAGCCAACTGGCCTCGCCGTTGAGTTATACAAGAGACGGTTAGCTTTTTAGCTTGCCTATTTTGCAGGGCGCACAGATCGTCGTCACGTGCAGCTGTCTGGAGATTTACAACGAGGAAGCAAGCAGTCTGTTTGATCCAGAGGCAGACATCAATGTTTGCGAGGTCAATGACCAGATGGTCATACATGAGCGCTGCAAGCAACCTGAAGAAATCCGACTTAGAAAGAGACGTCAAACTGAAACGTCAAACTGGACGGAGATGTCTCACCCAAAGGTGGCAGGAGGTGGGCATGACACCTCCTTGTCATGTGTATATGCCATGTGTATATTTAACAGTATACACATGTACATACCCATACCCGCACACCCACACACAATGTATACAATGTATATATGTATATCTAACGCATACAAGTTTGATGTTTGTATGGATTTTTCACGGCAGGGAAGCCGTCAAAATGCACAGGATGACGTGTGTGGAAACCACAACTATCGTGGGCTATGGTCAATGTCATGGATGCAGCCACGGTGGCGATTGCATCTCAACCTTCCTACAGCTTGCCTTTAACCTTTCCACGCCTGCATCACATGTTGCAATCATCCCCTGTTTCTCATTGATCCCTCCCTCCCGCCCTTGCCCCCGCTGAGCAGTCCTCCCCAGACTGGCGGCCATGTAACTAACTAACTAACTAACAAACAAACAACATGAACCAATGTGTATGGCATGTTGCCTGCTGTTGTGCAGTCGATGATGTGCTTGAATTGCTCAAGAGAGCAGATGCAAACCGCCATGTAAGTGCGCTTGGCGATGGCAAGTGCAAGTGTCGAAGTCCTGGCATCAATTTCAATCACTTGCTCGTGCGCGAGAAATTCTTGCATAAAGTACATGATGTTCAAGATGAAGTACTACCGTTTGGAATTTGGGATTAAACCTATCACTGGGCATGATCTTTGACCGCTCCTTTTGGTGTCTGGTGGTGGAGTACTATCGACGAGCTTTTGCTGTCTGCTGGTGGAGTACTATCAACAAGAAGTTATCACATGACGGCAACGTCACACGCATGCATATCCCCATGTATGGCGGTACGCATATCCCCATGTATGGCGGGACGCATATCCCCATGTATGGCGAGACGCATATCCCCATGTATGACGGTATGCATATCCCCATGTATGGCGGTACACATATCCCTTTCTTGATCTTTAGGCAGTATCTGCAGATGGGCCGTATCTACAAATGGGCAGTTACTACAAGTAATTTGACGGATTGTACGGACGGACACGAGGTATGTGCGTGTGTGCGTGTGTCAGTTGTATATGACCAGTGGCGGTTTACGTCTGCCTTGCGTTGTAGGTGGCCGAAACTCGCATGAATCGTGAGTCCAGCCGTGGTCACACCATCATCACACTTTGGATGACGAAGACCGTCATGAAAACGGAAGATGGACGCTGCAAGAAAGAGATCACAAAATCGAAACTGAACCTCGTGGACTTGGCAGGTGGGCTGGAACAGATTAGATACATTACTTTATTATGTCCGTAAAATAAATAAAACATATATACCAACAATGAAATGAAATATCAACGCCTCAGATTCATATTGTTCATGACGGTATATATAATCAATAAGCAAGTGTAGTACCTGATGGTATGTATAATTGGCCTGGCAAAGGAACTGTGCTCGTTTAGATTTGCTTGTGCCATAGCACAGCTAGGCTCACAATCTAGGCATGCCGTTTTTGACATCTGTGACCAGCTTTTCATGACGTTTGCCCCTCTTCTGACCTGCCGTTGATGCAAACAAGTGAAGAGGAAAACCTCCGTCAATGCACACAACTCTAAGCCATGTATGCTGTGCGTGAAGGCAGCGAGCGTGGAGGGGACGAGGCAACGAAGCAAGAGACGTCCTGCATAAACAGGAGCCTGCTTGCCCTGGGGAACGTCATCAGAGCTCTGCATCAGGGGGACAGTCATGTGCCCTACCTGAGCTCCAAGCTCACCAAAACACTCAAGGTTTGAGAGGGTACATGAGGGGTGCATATGTCAGGGGTGAAAAAGTTTTTGATTACAGAAGGCCATACAGCTACATGCATGTTGTCTTGTTTGTTTCTGTGTTTGTTAGTTTGTTTCATAATCACTGGGGACGGGGAGGGAGACGGAGACGGCTGCCCTGGCCGTCTGTTGGGTTTGGCCGGTTTTGGCAGTTCTAGACCTCAAACTTACATGAAGATGGCGTAAGTTGTCTGTAAACTGGATACGTTGTAGCGAGTGACAAGCGCCCTATGTGGCCGGAGACGCTGTAGGCTTAGCAAGCCAACGACAACGTCAAAAACGCCAATGGCTGCATTTTTGATTTCTAGCCCGTCCTAGGGACGGGAGACAGAGGCCCGCAACATGGTGATTGTATAAGCAACATGGTGTATGTGCGTATGGCTGAGTGACAGATCTCAAAGTAGCCCAGAAAATTCAGTGTGGCGTGCTTTTCCCTGTGCCATGGCTATCTGTGAAGGATCGTCCAAGCCTTCTTCCATGTTACACATACAGTGACAGCTCTGTAACTTGCTTTAACGACACACCCTTTCTTACACTGACATGCCTTCCTTTCAGGACTCGCTACTAGGAAATACTAAGATTGTATTCGTAGCCAACGTCAGCCAGAACGGCTCTGAGACCAAGAGCACACTGCAGTTGGCTGCTGCTGCCAGTTGCATCCAGCGCTCGGTTGAAGTCGAAACCAGATTCAGCAGCGAGGTAGGTGCTAGCTGGTTTCAGCAGTTGCAATGATTCGTGTCAACAGAGTTGAAAAACAGCAAACAAAACCTTACTGTTGGTTCAAAGACCATACTGTTAGCTTCTGCTGGGCTTGCTATTTACAAAGAGCTTCCATAAAGCAAATCCAATAAAAACTGCAGCTAGGGGCATGTCAAGGGAAAGAGACTCTGACTTGTGGTTTTCCACTGTTTTCACACCGTACTGCGCCTGACTACTTTGCGTGCGGGTTTTGGGCCTTTGTAAACTAGTCAGGCAGGAAGAGTCAAAATCGTCACGCAAAGACGTGTTGCCTTATTTCGCATTTGGGCCTCCTCGGACGCAAAGTGATGAGACACGCAAAATGAATGATACTCAAGCAGCTACTGAATAACATCTTTGCCTGGGCCTGCAGGCTCAGCCGGATGCACAGCAGCTGCAAGCTGCCCTGGCTGAGCTGGATTCACTGCGTGAAGAATTCAAGCAGCAGGAAAGAATGTTGGAAGAGACTCATAAGGCTTGGCGAGCTGCACTGGGACAGCAGGTCAAACTGCGACGGGAGCTGCAAGTTGCTGTCAGTCAAACGGAAGCCGCTTGTGAAACAGCGGTGGCGCTTGAGCAAGCTTTCAGTCAAGCACAGTTGGATTTGCTGCGCTTGGAGCTGCAGGCAGCTGCTGCGGCTGGGCTGGAGGCACAGCGGAGCGAGCTGCAGGCAGCTGCT
>QAXH01000793.1:12087-26391 GCA_004335635.1 Chloromonas sp. AAM2 | reverse complement strand
GGGCGGTGCCCATCCCGTTCCGTGTCCTCTGACGGCTTCCCTGGTGTAAATACATATATATAAATACCAAGTTGTTCATCACGTCGAATCGAGCGTTTTTGCTCTCGATCCTCGGCCTCACACACTGTTGTGAAGCTTTGCTAGGCACCCAAGGTCAATCCTACTAGCCTCATGCAGCCACTGATGGGCATCCCATTCCACCTCACAAGTCGCAAGATTTACATGGGAGAAGGGAGGGGACCAAGCCCGTCCAACTAGCATGTGACACATGTGTAACACATACGACACTAACACATCTGACACTAGCATGCCTAGTGTGACACATGTGTAACACAACAGTAGTGGATTGCAGGTGGGTGGGCAATACGATACATTTGAAGAAATGCAACAAAGCGGCCACGGCTGGGTACGACACCCCAAGTCACACAAGCTGGGAAAAAAGATACTTGCCAGTTCTGCCAGGCTGGGACAATTTGATAGGTTCCTGTGGGGAGTATTGGTCCTGTTGTATTGGCTGACTTTTCACAGCAAATTGTCCCTGAACTGGCAAACTTCTTTTTTTCCTGATCCTGTCACACGATCAATGGCAATACCGCGCACTTGTCAATCCACCAGGTGCAGCACACTGAGCTGCTCATGCTTTGGCATGTGGGTGCACACAAAGCACGCAAGGCGAAGCACCTACAACACTAATGGCAGCGTGAGGGCGCATTTATGAAATTATAACAACAACTGCTGATGTTGAAACTATATGAAGGAAGATTGGCCAGTGCTCGGGCAGTACAGTCAAGCATGACTGCAATGTTGGGCTCGTCGCAGCCTTGCTTCTCAAACATGCCACAAGTTATTCCAGTCCCAACGTCCGCATCCGATGGTCGCGAGTCCGGTACAACAGCCAAACTATAGTTTGGAAGTGAGTCACGCATGTATGGAAGTGAGTCACGCATGTATGGAAGTGAGTCACGCATGTATGGAAGTGAGTCACATGCATACGTTGATCACGAGGGACACGACCACAACCACCCCGCGATCTCGGTTATCACTGTCCGGAATAGCCCGTTCACCCTGAAAGTGGCTTCACTGTGTTTCCGCTATAGCCCTGTTCACGCTGGACACCCATCACGTCCATCAGCAACTGGGGAGCAAATCTGGGGTTGCCTCCGTTCGTCTCGCAGTCCTCGCAGAAGGAAAGCATGATGGTATCGATCGCCATCTCGAACACCGAAAAGAAAATCTCCGCTACCGCGTAGCCCGTCAGGATCGATAGCGCGACTGGCAGGATCGGACTGCGAGCGGAGGAAAACAGCAGCAATACCGGCATATAGCATTACTAAACTGTCACGTTATGGGAATGCCGCACTTCATGGCGCGGCTCAGGGCATTAGTACTAGCAGCGACCGGGAACACGTGGTGAGGTCGATCACCTTACTGGCGGAAAGGGAAAATGCAGGATCAGTGGTTTGTTTGGCCACAGGCCGTCGCATGGGCCACATGCCCTGGAGGGACGCACATTGAGAGACGCGTGCAAGATATCCGCACGCAACGTACCTGTTGATGTAGGTCTCAGGGTGTTTCTCGGGGTCAGTATAGAATGGTAGGGTCGACATGGCGAAGGCGATGCAGCCGCAGGCAGCGGCCACGCATATCTTGCCAAGGAAGAGCAACAAGTCGCCGACAACGTTCACCACCGCCAAGCGGAGCGCGTTCTGCATACATCACGGTGCAGCACAGGAGAACAATGAACTGAAATGAAACCTCATCGTGCAAGGGCGGCTCTATGCGCCACAACTCAAAGCGTGTTCTGTAAGAGCTCTTAGGCAGGGCTGGAAGCGTCGTCATGCGCTCAATTTCTCAGTCAGTTGACGATCTGCTTGCTGTGCATGAAGCACAATGATAACACCTGGTCGTGCATAAGCAGGGGAGGTGGTAGCACAAAAACTTACCAGGCGCTGGGCAGGCCAGGCAGTGCTGGCTTGGAAAACTAAGAAATGGCAACACTCAGCTGTTCGAAACGTAAAAGTACAGTGGAAAGCTGTACTACAGAACACTTTCCAATGCACGGTGTTGATGGGGGTTGTTGACGTGCTTGCCTTTTGACACAGCTCGTGGTTCCGCTGTCATTGTGGATGCATTTTGCTGGTCTACTCTGCTCGTCTGTGCATTGCCCCGTATTCAAGCGGCTCCATTTCCAAACAAGCAGTCGCTTGTTCAGCACTGCATCATTGGTGATGCCCTTGCCTTTGCCCGCTTTTGTTTGCGTGCTATGCCACGCTTTGCTGACCGACGCCATTGGTCCTTTCGCTTTGCAGGTCATCGCGCACCAACTGACTCCCCCGTGCTGGCGCCCAAATAATAATGCGGCAGCAGCATCTATGCACACCCTTTTTTGGCGCAAGCGTGGAGTTCTCTGACCCTGTGCGCCTCACATCAGGCATCTGCACATGCTGCTGCCGTTGCGCAAGCGTTGAGAATCTCTTGATGTCTTGGTAGCCAACCACGTTGCCACTGCTAGGCTTATAGAGGCTTGATGCGTTTGCCACAAACAATTTACTCCGTTGTAGTTGGGCAACGACTTGGCCATGATTGCTGTGGACATAATATTGGTGGTTAAGAGGCCCACCATGGGGTGCAATTCCCCTTACAGCTAAGGTCACTAGGCCATTCGGATATACAGCCGTTCGGCAATAGAGCCTGTCACTGTATGAGCAGGCCTGTCAAGCACTTACAGATACAATGAGCGTGATGGCCCTGCCTGCCGAAGCGCAGTAGCCTGTGCCCTTGACTCCAATCATGATGTACGCATTGCGGTTGATGAAAGCCTGTGCAAGCGTACAGGATACCCGGATATTGTAACCATGCATGTTTAGGCATCATGCGTTTTGTCAGCGGCAAGACTTTGCTTAGACGCTGACATGCATGGAAGCAATCAGCCACTGCATCAAGCTCTGGTAAACTGCACAACTAAGGGTTGTTGGACACACATGATGTCACGCCGGGGCTTGTCGCTGTCTGTTTGTCTAAAAGGGCAGCCTCTCTAGGTAGCTACACCATGCACACTGTATGAAAATAAATCATAGGCCACAGGCAGAGTGATCCCATAGTTCTCCGCATCCATTAAATCCCATCCCTTACTACAGGCTAGATGCTCACCATGATTTTCTCTAGGCACCACATGCAGCACTTGACGCAGCACATGAGCCACTTGGCCGCAATGTTGCCCTCCTGGAGCGCCTGGGTCTTGCGGTCTATGTACTCCAGTAAGAACCTGCGTAAAAGGACACAGAAAGCTTCTTCATGCCTATGTAAACTGCTTCATGCCTATGTAGACCCATTCAACCACAGCAGCCAACGCACGTGCTTGGTGTCAGGCGCTGGCCTGGCCTTCCCTGTGCACTCATGTGTAAGCTGGTGTCGCAAGCAGCCCACTTGCACTGACCGCATTATAACCGCACACACACATACACATACATATGCTAGGATGTTGCCGGCAGCCCAGTTGAAACTGACCCATGGCACGCCGCACCTGATGAACTGAATCACCGCTATGATGAACGCCCCAAAGGCCACGGAGCCAAGGTGGTAGATGAGTGTGTTCTTCAGTGAGGCCAGGACCGGCAGGGCGGGCACCCCGTCAGGGTCGGCTGCGGCCCAGTAGTACGAACCAATCGCTCCTGTGCACACAAGCACACATCCATGGTTGACTAATGTGAGTGGGTGAGTGAGTGAGTGAGTGAGCGAGTGAGCGAGTGAGTGGGACAAGTGAAACAGAAGATGGCACAAGCATCCATATACAACATCATCATACTCGCATTGCGAAATGACCACCAGACATTGCATGAAATGAATTGGCATAATGTGAATGACGTGGCCCGGGCCTGTCTGGCTATCTCAGTATACTGCTTCGTCTAGTTTGCTGGCTGTGCTGAAGTGGTGCGCAGTCCTATAGGCAAGCGTGTGTATCTCTCATGCAGCCTGCGTGTGTGTTCAAGCTGAGTTATGCTTCATCTTGTTGACTAGCTGTGCTGAAACGGGCAAGCACGTGTATTTCTCATGCAGCCTGCGTGTCTGAACTGCGCTGTATTGCTATGCAACCTGATGGGCACGCGTGCTCATCTCACATGCAGCTTGCATGTGTGTTCAAGGTGAGCGTACCGCACCTGCTATGGTGACACAGGTGAAGCCGATGATGAACTGGTTGGTCCACAGCAGTCCAAAGAAGTGGTAGATGAAAGCGTACTTCATCTCATTGTTCCAGTCATACGATATGTAGCAGTTGGGGTCAGAGCCGCAGGCGGACACACGCTCCTCCCTGTGGCCAAAGTAGGGGGGCATGGGGAAGTGTCCCATGCACATCTGGTTAGCGAGCAGCGGTGAAGCGCCGGGCTCTTCGGTCCAGGTATCGCTTCAGGACACAGTATAAAACTAATAAAGTGGGAGTGCAGGGACCAAGTGTGTGGACAGCACATTCCGTAAGTGAGCGGTGGTGAGGCGCTGATGAGCGTGCCCTCTGGTCTAGGTACTGCATCTAAACACACTGCCGACAATCTTTGCTCTCTTAGCTAACCATCAAATTATTCGATAGGTTCACACCCAGCTGCCAGGAGTAGCGCCACAGTGTCACACCGCACATGGCAGTGTAAGGATTGTCTAACAGGAGACAACTTGAAATGTCCGCTACATGTGTCTTCCATGCATTCGTACATGTTGGATACGAATGAGTCAGCTGTCAACGTGGTCGGGTGGAGAGAATAGAACTCACATGGTTGCGTTCGTGTAGCAAGTGAACGTCCCTGTATCCGTGCTGTTGTGGGTGGCCGAGGTGTTGTAGAAGCTGGGTAGCTGCGAGAAGGTTAGCGGGGCGGTGCCAGCGCTGGTGCGGCAGTTGGCGGTCAGGTCCCCGGCTGTGTACAGCAGAGCTGTGATGGAGATCCAGTAGATAATCAGGGCAACCTGTCAGACATGAATCAAGCATCAATGTCAACTGATGCATATCTATCTACGTCATGAGTTGCCTACAAAACACAAACCACTCCTCATTGGTATCAACTGCTTCACTGAATTGCTTGCTTTCATAATTCTTTTGTTGTTAGTTCGCTACAAAACACAAGATACAGATCCAGTAGACGACCAGAGCAATCTGTAGAAATGGCTCCAATGGCTCTATTAGTTGCTTTGCTAAGCCGTGGTAGCAGTGGTAGTGTGCTGCGTTACTTCTTTACCTTGGTAATGTAGTGCTAGTGCGTTGATTCCCTTACCCTTTTGTTAGTGGTAGCAGTGCTAGTGCGTTGATTCCCTTATCCTTTTGTTAGTGGTAGCAGTGCTAGTGCGTTGATTCCCTTACCCTTTTGTTAGTGGTAGCTGGGCTGGTGCGCTGCGTTACTTGAAGGCATGGCTCCATCATTGGTATTTAGTTGGCAGCAGTCCCTTTGTTGGTGGTGCAGCTTATCTGTTAATTAGGCACAACAGGTGCTGCTGTGCACTTCAACAGTCAGTGCTGTCTTGTTGTCAGTCATGTAATTTTGCCCTGGCAGCCCAGAGACACTAAACATCATACAATAAGGGCCAGCCACTGAGTGGGAAGTGTGTCAACTCACCTCAAAAACAAATGGCAGCAGTGGGAAGAGCAGGATGCTGGGCATTGCTCCCACCGCCTGGCTGGCCACCTTGATGCAGGCAATGGCGATGCGGATGCGGCTGATGCACAGGATCGTCAGGAGGAACACGAGCCCTGCAACCATATAGACACAACAACCGGGGGGATACTTAATGGGATGCATGCACAGCAAAATGATGGTCGGACGTACATGTGGCAACCCGGTGTGCTTCTTGGCATGGTGTTGCATATCCGTGTGTGCAGCTGCACATGCATGTGGCAGGCCCGCGTGTCACTTGCTCGATCAATTGTTGCATGGCTGCCCCAGCCGGCTGCTCATGATCAAAATGGAGATGCATGGCAGCACTCAGTTCAGGCCTCACGTCTTGCAATGACTGTTGTGTAGCTGGGGCAGTATTGCCTACAAGCACCAAAACTCGAACACCCAAGAACAGGACTAGATTGCCTGTTGACAGGGCACCAGGGGAGAAATCACCGACATGATGGTCAGACGTGCAGACAGCCGAGTGGGTTCCTTGGCATGGTGTCGATCACAATAGTTGAACAACTGACCCAGCGGGCTGTTGATAACCAAAGTGTAATCGCATGGCAGCACTCAGTTCAGGCCTTAAGTCGATGCCTGTCCTGCAGCTGAGGCAGCATTGCCTACGAGCCTCACACAAGTCCATAAATCAAGAAAACAAAACTTCCATAGACTGTCTGTGGACAGAGCAACAGATAAGGAAACAGGAAGGCACAGCGAAGCTCTTCACTCGCACAGCCTACCTGTCACAATGGCAGCCGCGATGGCAATCCACTTCCATGTGGTGCGGTCCAGGGAGGTGGGGTCCTCTCCGGGGAGCTTGCTGGCAATGGCCTGCACCGAGCATTGATCCCGTCTCCAGTCTCCAATTGCTTTCTGATATTCGTACCCAATATCACCAACCAGGTAAGGTTATGTAAACAGAGACGCTTTTGCTGGTCAACCATCCTTAGTCTACCCTGCGCAGGTTAGTTCATCTGAGGGAGGGTGTTTGGCCTCCTACAACAGGCAGCCTAGGTCTTTTTCAGCAGACAGACAGAGACAGGATATGGTGTGTCGCACCAAAGCTGGAACTGCTGCTCAAATCACTGTGGCTGCTTAAACAGATGCAGCTAAACCCAGAACCGGCGTGGCTGCTGGTATTTATGCAGGCCAGGCACTTTGTCAGCAAGCGTCCAGTCATCGGCCCCCCTTCCACTGCCTGCACCCAGTTCCCGCTCACACCCCCTCACTCACCCCTCCCACTCCGTCATCACCCAGATAACCAGCAAATGAGAAGCTGTAGAGGGTGACGCCCACCAATGCCACATTGACAGCCAGGACGGTGATCCAAGCCATGAAGCCCGACAGGTAGCGCAGGATGACCATCCAGAACTGCAGGGGCACACACAGCAGACCTCAACTCGTCACCTGGGTGTTCCTGCTTTGGCGTTCACGGTTGTTGCTGCAACAGGCCGTCCCGCTACATATGACGAGTGAACTGTGCACTGGCAGCCCAACAGCTGGATTTGCACACCATGCGTGCACAACTCTGCATGTTTGACTGATGCCAAACTTTGACAAAAAAGCTTGGACAAGCAAGTGGCGACACAGTGTAGCGCTTCACATATCATACACTGACGCACAATTACGACAGACGAGCAAGCAAACAAGCAAAGCCACGCCTGTTGCTGGCGCTGCCTGCAATGCCGTTGGCACATTCGTCTCTAGCGTTCAGACCTGGGTGGAGGCTGCGATTGCACCAGCAGTGCCAACAGTCACCACAACAGCTACGTTTATGCAGTTTCACACAGTTTGGAAATCTGTACCCCTGGTACAGAACCGAGCAGTCACAAGACATAAGGTTGCCCTCCAGACGATGGGTCAGAGTGGCCAATCACTTTTGTCGCTGCATATACAGATGGATGTGTAGGACGGGTGGGCTCTTTAAATCCCCTTTACACAGTGCTATGCGATTCCAACAAGGCTGATGTAACACAAAGCCCACAACACCGTTGACGCACCAGTGACAGCACCACTCCCCCGCACAGCCCCCCCACGATGATGATGAGTATTCCCTTGCTAATGCTGCCCACGTAGCGGGTCCACTGGGCCGATAGGCTGTTGAACTCGTCCTTGAACTTATCCGTTGCGTCGCTGCCTAAGGCCTGCAGACCGGTGCTGACCACGCCACTGGTCCAGTTGCTGGGGAAGTTTGGGAAACATCTGTGCACGCAGCACAGTACTCTTGGCTTACTTGATTGGCAAGGTGATGTCGGCTGCTGTCAAGCGTTGGTACTGTTTAGTAATTCAAAGTCATGGCTAGGCGAGGCATGCTTCTTGCTCAAACGCGTGGTTGATGTTTACGCCATGTTCTGTTCAGTTATGGGAGGATGCAGAAGTACAAAGGCACACATGTTGGGACACCCAGCTTTTTGTGCAAACACACACAAGGCTAGCTTGTGCGCTCGAGGCTGTGGTATCAGGACAAGCGCGCCAAGCCCCAACTGATTCCAACACGTCTGTGTGCTTACAACCACTTGCTCATCATCATGATCACCATATGGCTTACCATAATCCGTGGCACTGCAGCTAGACAGAAAGATGATGAACAGTGTCATATCAAAACGTAAGGTCATTAAAAGCGCCTAGGGCCGTGATTGCAGGCCAGGCAGACTAGGCCCGTGTAACCCCAGTAAGAGCTGCAGTGAGAGGCTCCTGTAGGGTGCCCCGGTAGGAGGCCCTAGTAGGAACCCCTGTTGCGCCTGTGCTCCCTCGCATCTGTTGATGGTGAAACCCACGGTAGTGCAGCTAGACACATCGTCTCTCGAACAATTATGCGCCTGACCGTCATCAAGCCAAGACAGCCACCTGGCAGGCCTGCTAACCCAGTAATGGCCCAGTAAGCGCCCCCAGTGAATGTCCTCTTGCAACTGTGTTCCCATTCACCTGTTGAAGAAGGGCGAGGTGGGCACCCACACGGGGTAGCAGGGCCCTGCGCCGGGGAAGTCGCTCTTTAGTTGATAGTACGGCCCGCTGACGTTTGAGGTGGTGGTGATGTTGTTGGCGGTGAGGACAGAGTTCACCCAGGGGATGTTCTGAGCCTCCAGCTTCTGCGCCACACATCAAAAGAACATCATAAACACAGGTCACATTTGATATCCCTAGCCCAGTAGTACTCTGCCACAAGATCTGTTGTTGGGCTACGGCCTGATGTCTGGCTCCAAGGCCTTAGATGGCATGAACACTCATGCGCATGGTTGCAAAGGTCATAGCATGCTTGTGCATTGCTCGAGTGGCGTCATGCTGTGCGTGTTGGCATTCTAGCCGTATCAGTCGCCGTGGTTTCGGCAAATGTCCGCCCAACACCACGAGCATGACATCAAAGCTTGAAAGCATCAAGGGAACACACTTCACTTCAAAAGCCTGGCACTAAGCTTTCTGAGAGGCCTCAAGTTGGGTCCTCCGTGTATCATGCCATACCCCGCGCCCGGTATCTACCGGGAGCCTATCGGTAGAATACATGCAAAATCCCCGTGTCCTGAGTCGTACCCCGGCCATACCCTCACTGCCAGCTTGCACCCGTGCGTATGATGCACTGTTGTGCTAGCCATGCCCGACTGCCAGCTTGCACCCTGTTGCTGACCTGCACGACAGCGCTGGCTTCCGCGTCGTATGTGGGGCCCATTGTTGTGAGGGCGGCGAACCAGGCAGTGCTGCCCGCATCTACGCCAGCCAGGCGACCGTACAAGTCATCTTGAGCAAAGGCGTAGTACGGGCACCTGCAGCATGTGTTGATAGCAGGGGAGCGAGTATTGGATGTTGACTTGCATAGCCTTCAGTCCGGAGTGAGCTGCCCAGCGGGGGCAGGAGGGACAGGGAAACTGCAGGTAACAATTGACCACAACTCATGTGCAAGGTTGATAGCGGGCCAGAGCAGCAGCTTATGCCATATTTACTTGATGGAACCCCTATTGATAGCTTTGTCCGCACATTGAAGCTCACACTAATGGGCAGAGGTGGGTTGATGTGTGTCGTGTGTCACCCAAGCCAGTGTGCTGACCCGAGAAGTCGCCACTGCGCTTTAATGATGCATGCACCTTGCCCACACAGCAGGCAACCAGTTCCTACCAAATGCCCAACTCACACATATTGTTTTGCCTGTGTGCAAGGCAAATCCCCATAGGCATCGCAGACGTTGTTGCTTGAGGGGCAGCCGCTGACACACACACTCTTGGCAAAGGGGATGTTTTCTATAGTCAAGAGATCAAGCGCGTTGAGCCAGTAGACGTTCTTGTTCTCGGAGTTGTCTATGGTAACGTTCTTGTACGTTGTGACAGACCCGCATGTGAACCCATAAGAGTCCACGCCATACACCAGACGGTTGGAGTTTCCTGCAAGCAGTTGTGCACACATGAAAAGATGAGGCTGGGAATGGCGCACTGCAAATAAGTCCTGAGCAGGTGGCCCGCTATACCGGACAAAAAATTCTAACCTATCTGGTAAAGTTTGGAACACTGCTGTGTATGTGCAAGTTCTGCAAAATCATAATTACTTGGCACTTGAGACCCTGTCCACGACCATTAAATGTAGTATGTCCTATCGGCACCCTGAGATACTGGAAGGACTGATACAGGCAGCTACTGGCAGCCCCCGTCTCGCCGTCCACGCCCGCAAACACCCACCGTTCTTGGCTGCAAAGCCACAAATGACGAACATGCCAGCCCAGAAGATGAGAAAGAGCAGCAGACATAGCACATCCCTGCATTTCCGCTCTCGCACTACACCCTGTAGGGTCAGAGGCACAAGCCCATGCATTTTGGCAGACCGAGGGTATACCACCATCCCAGACAGACCATGTCATGCCATGGGACAGACCATGGCCGTCGTGCATGCAATGGTGGCATGCAGGATTATGCATCTGACAATTCCAACTGCTGAGTCAGCAGTGAGCGGGGTGCCGTATTGACTTGTGAGTTAGTCAATCCCCATTTCCCTTCTGAAACCGCGCAGTCTTCAGGTGCGGATTGAATGCAATTGCGCTTACCGGCTTGTCAGCCTGGTCGTCTCCACAGCAACCCATGGTGTGCGGCAGCCTCAGGTGTCTTTGCCAAGGCTGTTGGAATTTAAAAAGAAGCTGCCTTCGATCAAGGGTTGCATATTGAGCAAGCCATGTTCTCAATTTTGTGCTGCAGGTTAAGGCACAACTCCGAACGCAAGGCCATCCAGCGGACGCGTGGAAGACCTAAAAATGATCGGCCGTAAAAAACGTAAAG
This sequence comes from Chloromonas sp. AAM2, assembly GCA_004335635.1. Lineage (NCBI taxonomy): Eukaryota > Viridiplantae > Chlorophyta > Chlorophyceae > Chlamydomonadales > Chlamydomonadaceae > Chloromonas > Chloromonas sp. AAM2. The sequence goes on along the minus strand of QAXH01000793.1, from coordinate 15,500 downwards.
TACATGATGGCAGGGTTGCCAGAGCCTGCGTGCCCCCGCTGCCGTGTTTTTCAGATACGATTGGGAAGAAATCGATTGGCAAACCAGTGAGGGACTACTTGCACTTGTCTTCGGCAGCAGTAGCTCTGCTTGGCCCACACCGTCTGCCCCATCTGTACACCAGGCACGGTCGCCCTGTGTGGTGAACTCTTCCCCTGTGGATTGGCTGCCACTCTGCTAACCACAATGAAACAGCTAGTCAAGTGAACCTCAATCACTGAGTGCCATCATGGGGGGGACAGTAAACATTTTCGGTTGCCTGGCTCATGAGCCCACAGCCACTTGCATACCCGCCCTGTGGGGTGCCGCTTTGCCCAAGCCACCGCGCATAGAGGCAGAGCCCTGGCCTACAGGACCCTGCCCTGAAGGCTCACCCTTCAAACTTCGGGTGGAGATCCCCAAATGTAGCAAGGTTGGTGGGCCAGCCTTCTGGCACCAGCATCAGCCATGCACGAACGCACAGCTAGTCATTGTTTGAGCACAATGGCGTTGTCATGGCTCAATCAACCCAGCACATCAGCTGTGCATCACGGTATAACTAGGTGATCATATCATATCATATCATATCATATATGCCAAAACTAATCAACCTGCCATTCAGCCCTGCTCAGAACCGACAGACTCAGATGGCTAGGCCACACGGAACGCATGCCTGACACTTCCAGCGTCAATGCTTGCCTACTGCACCGTGCATCACCGCATCAGTGACCCCCCTGAGTCCCATTCGCCAGCGGACTCTCATGCTCATCCAACCCCCATGCCCTGATATGCAAGTATGAATTTGTACGTAGGCTGAGCTGTGCATTAAGCTGCACCGGCTTCAGTACCGGCAGTGGTGCCAGGCCAAGGGAAAGCGTCCTAACACACCTAACACCGATGAGGGCCTGTATGCATCGGTCAGCAACTTGCTTGACGTTGTAAGTGGGCAGGCCTTAGAAAGACGTGGCTGATGATGTATGGCTTGGTATTGGGTGTGGGAGGCAGTTGCACAGGAGCACAGCAGGGGGCAGACCAGGTGCTGCTAGCTCGCCCGGAGATAGCCAGGTCGCTCAATCAAGCCATTCAAAGCGGCAGTTGAAGCCAATAGCAGGTTTGCCAGTGCCAGTAAACTCTTTTGGGATCCCAGTGGACAGCATGTTTGGCATTGCCAGTGAAGTGAGAGCACACGCTTGTGGCTCGCTCGGGCTGACAGTGGATGCATGTTTGGCATGGGAGCACACGCTTGTGGCTCGCTCGGGCTGACAGTGGATGCATGTTTGGCATTGCCAGTGAAGTGAGAGCACACGCTTGTGGCTTGCTCGGGCTGACAGTGGATGCATGTTTGGCATGGGAGCACACGCTTGTGGCTCGCTCGGGCTGACAGTGGATGCATGTTTGGCATTGCCAGTGAAGTGAGCGCACACGCTTCTGGCTCGCAGCTTCTTCTATTTGATGCTTGTAATTACAGGTGGGCAAGGATGGCGTTGGTGTGGCGGATGTGCGGGACGCCAAGGCTGCAAATCTGCCATTCCAGGCACGTCACCCAACGGGGCTCATAAGCACAAGCAGATGAGACGCTATCGGCAGTGCCTGCAACGTGGCATGTCCTTTAGCCTTGATAAATGTAGACTCAATGGTACCGGTCGTGGGTGGTGTCGCCAGGTGGCTCGCTCTTGTGCTTCTGGCAATCCATGCATTCGTACACATTTGTAGGCAAACTCAGTCTGCTCTAGCATTGAAATGGCCCCGGAGCACAGTGACCACGGGTGCTGCCTGGAATGACAGGCCTGGGTCACTTTCCTGTCCGGCCATAAGAGTTGTGGCCAGGCAGTCTTTTCAGCCCATCATGAGCAGTTGAAGCAACATACGCATTGCAACAAAGGAACCGTTGCAACAAAGGGTTCAGCGTCCCGAGTCAGTTGGCCATGGGTTGCGCTGCCCGCCTGCCTTGTTCCGCAGGCCATGCGGCTTCAGGAGCTCATGTCACACCTAAAGCGTGACAGCAACAGGGATGCGAGCTGGGGCGAGCCTAGCACAGGCCAGCAGGTGAGGACAGGAACGGGCAAACCCATGCGATGCCTTGTTCAGTACGCCGGTAGGTGCGTAACAATGGGAGCCAGGAGACGCCAGCAGAGAATGAGTGGCTGAGAGCACCTCCAAGCACAATTGTGATTCAAGCATACCACGGCATCATTGCGCCATGGCTAACCCGCAAACATCACCACCATCACCTCGCCAACATACCACAGCACCCTATGGGCTACTTTGTCCTGTTAATCAGTTTCAATCCTATGAACCACATTGTCACATCTGTCCTTATCAACTCAAATCTTGCCAGGTTGATGCGGGCAAAGATGTTTTCAGCCCTGACTACAATCTCCCAGACGGTCATGCTAAGGCGTTAAAACCCATCCTGGGGCTGCTAAGACGCAAAAGGATGATGAACGAGATTCTGCAAGTGAGTGTGAGGGGGTCATGACCATGTGTAGGCTGCACTGTCAAGCACAGGGCTCTGTCTGGTGGCCTGGCGTGACAGCATGTGCACGCACAACTTAACCAACAGCTCTAATCAGGCCCTTTGCTTTGCTTTGCTCTGGTCCTGGCCATCCCGCTCCTGCGGATTGCATCCTTACTACAGGGAACCAGCAATAGGATAACGTTGTTATGACGTTTGAATTGCATCAACAGGCGCAAATATGACGGTGCTGACATTGAAGGTTACGATGGAGATAATACGTATGTAAATGTACTGATGTGTGCTGCCCGACATGTGTGACAGTTGATGTGGACACGTTGATGTGTGCAAGCTTTTGTTGGAGCAGGAGATTAGAATGGGATACAACGGCCTACAATCTGCATAAGACCCAGTTATGTAAATGCTTGCACTCCCTTACGTCCTGTCAGGGTGGCGAGGCGCGGGGCGAGTGGGCCAAGCGGGGACCCGAGCTGCTGGATGCCATTGAGGCTCAAAGGGCCGAGCATGAGGACACAGAGCGAAACCAACTGAAAGAAGAGGTACGGAATAGGGTAGCATAGGGCAGTGCCATGCGCGTGTCTTGACTGGGTCTATTCAGCACGTGCGTTTCCCTGGTTGCAGTGCACTCTACTGGTTGCTTAAGAACAGTCCAAACAAAAGCAAATGTCAAGCTAGACAAGCCGAGGCGTTTGAACCCATTGTCCCCTGGATCCTCAAAGCTGAGAAACTCACGCCAGACCCAGTCACTACTCCACTGGCTGGCTGTCTTGCCTACAGTATATGGTTGTATTGCCCACAGTATATGGCGCCCACCACCAGGCTTTGGTTTGTTATGCCTTGCTCCACGCTGGCCGACCGCACCACACTAAGGGCATCTGGCCAGGTCCTGCACGTTTTTTTGGCTGTGTCTTTACCTGCT
>QAXH01000793.1:0-12004 GCA_004335635.1 Chloromonas sp. AAM2 | reverse complement strand
CTATGTGTGTTCTATAGCCTTGTTGCTCGATTGAGAAGAATTTGAAAGGCTGGTCTTCACCCACATCCATCAACTTCTGAGGACGTGTTGGCATCTCACCTCGTCCTCACCTCCTCATACACCATACACGCAGGCGCGTCAGCTGATGGAGTTGCGGCGCCGCACCCTGCAGAGCGCCCCGCCCGGCCGCACCGCCAGCTCTCCGTCGAGCCGCGTCAACACACCCCGCACGCTCACGGCCACCCCGGCCTCGGTACACACAGGCCTGTTCGAACCAGGCTCGCCCCGCCAGGCCGCTGGTGCCCACGCACCGCGCGTCTCTCACACCGCCCGCCAGAGCGATGCGGGCACACGGCGCCGGAGCCAGATGTCCGAAGCAGGACTGGGCACTGAGCATTCATTGAATGAGGGAGTCCGGTGGCTGGGGCCAATGATGGGAGCGAAGGAATCTCTAGCGACAGGGTGCCTGCCTGCCATGCCAGATGATGGAAGCGAACCTTGCCTGGCTGCATTGCCTGAGGAAGGGCAACCATCCTCACGTGCGGCGAGACCCGTCGGATACCTGACGTCTGTAGCTGAGCAACAACCTCTGGTCAATCAAGACGCGTCAGAGGCCCAGGCATTTGCAGGACTACCGGTCTTTGAGGTACTCTCTGCCCCTGCTTTGGAGGAGCGAGCAGCCATGGCGGCAAACACACGTCTTGCAAGGCCTGCCAGTGCTGCACCTGGGTTGCAAGCACACACGCCTGCGAGTCTTCAAACCAATTCCCGCGCCATCAGGCCAGCCAGTGCTTGTGCGCCAACATGCTGCTATGCTGATTTCAACGAGAGGGAGCTAAGGGAGGGGCCGGCGGACCATGAAATCCTGTTGCACCAGGTAGGCAACTTTGACACTGCAGGGGCTGCTTGAGCCGTGTTCACAGAACATGCTTTACGGGAGGAAACAGGGCAAATGGCACGCGGGCGACTGGTCTGGCTGGTTTCCTCGTCGCCTGAGCTGTACCGCAGCGCGCTCACCTTACGAACACACAGTGTCACAACCAGCACACTGACCTTATTGCTTGTGCCCCGCAGGTTGGACAGTTGCTGTTGGCGCACCAGCTGCGGAAGGTGGACCGCAGCCACCCCCTGCCACCCAGCCTCAGCCGCCCCACCTCAGCCGCGCCCCACATGCACTTCGACACCACCACTGCCTTCAGCACCCACCTGGACAGGACCTCGGGCATCAACCAGGTCCCTGCCCATTCCAGCCACCTGGTTCCCAGTCTTAAGCTGACCTCAACACATGGCTCAGAGCCCAGCCCATGCAACACTACTACTGAAGCACATGCACCCCGTGAATCCCAGGCAAAGCAAGCGCATGCCTGGACGCCCAGCTCAAGTTTCGAGGGCACCCAAGCGCTTCAGGCCAGCACAGCACGTGATGCTTCTGCATCACCACCATGTGCGTCGCCTCGGACATCGCGTGTCGCCAGGGTCGGGCCAACCAGTGCAAGAGGTAAGTGCATCTGCATACTGCCCCAACAGCTTGCGTCAAGCTCTGAAGCTTCCTAATTTCAGCAACATAATAGGTGGTGCAGATTGTTGGGACAAGGATATGCACGGTGCCACAACATGGATTCTGTAGTGATAGAAACAAGTTGCGGCAAGAAAGCTTGCTGACTGAAGCTGGCTGCTGAAGTCTTCATTTCTCCGACAACATAGCATCACACACCACAAAACACGTGTCAGGCCTGATGTTGATTCGATTGCCCAGTCCAGGCCCAAGAAGCTGAAGATCCCTCAACAGCTTGCTAGTTGGAGAGCTATGGGATCCTAAACGCGGGTTTCTTTTTTCAAACCGTTTCTATGACTCGAGCATTGCTGAGGTCAGGTTCAAACTGCATCAGACCATGGCATACACCCCGGGCTTGATGCATATTTTTATCATTGATTTTGGCTATGTCTTTGGTGAGCTACAGAAGGCCATGGCAGGATTGACCCACATTACTCACCGGGTTACAACATCCTCGCAGGTTGTGTTATATAAAAATTGACCCTGACTATCCCCAGTGATTGTACATACATGTGATGTGGTATGCCATTTCCACTGCGTTGTCTGCAGTGATGTTGGCGAAGGCCGGCCGCGACTCGGCCAGAGAGGCTTGCCAGGGGGGCCAGCCCGGCAGCGGTGTGCTGCGCTCCTCTGCTGGTGCCATGGGCACCACTTCGCGCCCCTCCTCACGGCCCACCAGTGCTGTGGTCTCTGCACAGGACCCGAGACACAGCAGCAGGCAAGCGCATGTCGAGCCGTTTGGCCTGACCGTCACCGGAGCAGCACCACCCAGTACCTATTCGCTACGTTCGGCTTACTGAACCCGACAAGACAATCTGTGACGCTACACAACAGGCCATCCCTCATTTGCCGTGGATTTTAGCAGCTAGCGAAGTGTTGTTGTGAACTAGCTACCGGAACCAAGCAAGACGTGTGCAGCGGGGCCAATACCTGCATCAGGCCGCCTCTTGCTTGAAAACAAGACAGGGAACGTCTAGCTCTGATGGACAGCCAGCCTCTAGTCACGTGACCGTATCTGCAGAGCACAAGCCCAGGTCCAGAACTTTGATTGCGGCGTTGGGCTTCTTCCACCAACCACCTCATGCATGCTTCCTGCAGCGCTCTGGACTGCTGCTGTTGTATTGTGGGGACGACCATGGCTATCTTGGGTGGTAGGCCCCCTACGTGTGTGTGTGTGTGTGTGTGTGTGTGTGTGTGTGTGTACTCTATGAGGCTCTGTGGCCCCTGGAGCCAGACCCCACTGCGCGGGTTACGCTCGATCCATGTACATTGCCGAAGCCCACTCACAAGCGGCCAAGCAGAGTGCCCCGCAACCCTTGACTGCACAATGTCCGACTTGATAATTACATATGAAGAAAGAAGTGGCTGGCCTTGTGGAGTCCAGAAGTCTTTATAGTCTGACGTCAGGCCAGCATAGTTTTTTGTGTCATAAGAGTTGAAAGAGCATCCAGTGCCTCTCATGAATGCATGTAGCGACAAATGATCGGCCGGCAACCCCTGAGAACAACTTCCATAAAGGTTAGACCATGCTGTGCGCCCTGCAACCCTCAGGCTGGCAATTCAGCTTAGTTAGAACTCAATGTATGGGTTGCCATGGGACCAGACCTGGCCCGCCACATGGCCTCACGCATAGCGGATCCATGCTACGCAAATCCTGCAACGGGCTATCCATGTAACTAGACCTCCTGCAGCATGTGTTCAGACGGTGCATGCTGGCGACCGTACCGTACAGGACCGTACCATGCATGACCTATAAGTCACGATTCTAGCAGCTAACCAGTGTGGGGAAGGTCTGCAAAGGTTTACCCTTCTAGCCTTACCTGGTTATATACATCTCTCTGGAGAGAGAGACGTACTACAGATTCTGGCAGCTAATAAACGCTACTGTCCTACTCTACCACGTTCAGCCAGTGCAAGCCAGAAAGCCAGAAAGAGTCAGGTACAATTGTTGTTAAGGCTAGCAATTGGCCATTGTTAAGCCTCAACTCAACTCAACGCGTGTAGCCGTTACAAAAAGCACCTGTGACCCTCCTATCTCCGCCCCTGCAAGCGTTTTGCCGCAAATGGCTGTCCTAATTCTTTGGATGGAGCCACTGTAGTACGTCTCTCTCTCCAGAGATATGTATATAACCAGTTAAGGCTAGAAGGGTAAACCTTCGCAGACCTTCCCCACACTGGTTAAGGCTAGCAAGCACCCAAGGCTTGAATGAATATCAACAGCTGTTCACTGTGCAGGTCAAAGAACTGTCCCAGAACTGGCAAACTTCTTGTTTTTTTTGCTCCTGACCTCCAGCGCACTCTGACGGTCACAGGTTACAACATGGTCAGGCCTGTACCTGCACTCAATCCTCCAGCGCTACTCTGACGGTCACAGGTTACAACATGGTCAGGCCTGTACCTGCACTCAATCCCAGTCACCCCAAGCTTCATCTTCCTCCTCCTCCCCATCACCCGCCTTGGAGGGCTTAGCGTCAGTGGCAGTCGCCTCTGTGTTCCCTGGAGACAAAGCAGCTGTGGCTGCTGTTGCCACAGCAGCTGCTACATCAGTGGAGATACCCGAGCCCGGCTGCTGCTGCTGTTGTTGCTGCTTCGAGGCTTGCAGTGGTGCTGATGGTGATGTCTTGGCTGCGGATGGAGGCTGCTCAACCGCTGGCCCCTGGGTTGTTGGTGTGGCGGTTTGGGTTGTGGTTGGGTTGTGGTTGGCTTGTACAGGCATGCTCTCTGGGGATGCTGCCTCTGCTGTAGACGGAGGCAACACTTCAGCAGTGCTAGACGCGCTGCAAGCATCCATTGACGTGCCAACTGGCTCTCTGACCAGCCCTTTGTCTTGTGTGGTCGTCATGGTTTTCTTGGCGATACTGTCAGTTGCAGCCCCACCGCCACTGCTGACATTTGAACCGCCACCACTGCTGCCCTGATGACCGCTCCCAATGCTAACACCAGCTCGCCGTGCCACCGCTGCAACCCTTGCTGCGGTGTGCTGGTCGTCACCCTTGACTGACTCGCCCACCACAAACCAGTCCCCCCGGCTGCCGTCACTGCCAGTCTCGTGAGCTGTGGAATTGTCATCAGGAACACTCACCATGTCGCTACCCTTTGGAGACCCATCTACCACTGGATCAGCAGCGGCTCTTTCACCGCATGGTGCTGAGGCTGGCTCAGCGGCTGGTGCAGCCTGGGTGGCAGGCTGATCGGCCGGCTTGGTGGGTGCAGTTGCAGGGGCAGACAGTGACTCAGTGACGGCACTGCTAGTGGTGTCAAGCACATTTGATGATGGGAGAGTAGCAGGTGCATCACTAGTCGCCTGCTGCACGGCGTCAGGTTCATCCTCAGCCTTGGCACCTGCGGAGCCATAACACACCACAGTGCTCAATCATCAATCATAGTGTGTTTCCCCCTTGTACAGTGAAAACGTATAGATTGCGTGAAGACGGAATCCTGCGCAGGCCACCAGCCTGAAATACAATGACCACTTCTGCGCTTTCCTTTCCTCCTGGTCCTACAAGCCTGTACCAGCCCTGCAGCTGCCCTGTCTATTGTACGCTTCACACGCCATCCCCGCCTACCTTGTGACGGTTCCGGCTCTTTCTGGCTCCCTTTGTCTTGCTCTGTGGTCCCTGTGGGTGTTGCAATCTCCAGGTCATCCCAGCCCAGCTCCTCCTCCTGCGCGTTCATTTCCTTGGCGCGCTGGGCCAGAGCCTGGCGAGCGTCCTCCTTGAGCTGAAGCTTGTGGAGCCTGCATGACACGGGTGAACAGGCCATCAGGCGGGCGGATGCGGTCACAGATAACACCACCACAGGTTGTCCGTGATTAGACAGCATGACAGTCCATGAGAACCAGCAAGGCAAATGAGAGCATATGGTGGCCATGGCTAGCGTCAACGTGCTGCTCTTGCTTGCATAGGATGCTGGGCTTGTCATTGCAATGCAATCACGGGCACAACATGCCACTCATGCCAACGGTCAGTGTACAAACGCATTCCACTGCTCTTCGTCGCAGTTTGTTTGCCTGTTTGCTTACCTGTAAAAGTATCTGAGCCAAAAGTCTGACGGCTCGACAATGACCGGCACAATGCGTGTATGGAGCTCCGCCATAAAGCTGTTCTCGGCAAGGATGTCGTTTACCTGCGCAGCGGCATTACAGCAGAAGCAAACAGTTGAAGTCATCCAGCAGCCAGATATGCGCACTCATGTAGCTGAGTAAGCTGTATGCAGCTGTATGCTTGGTCGTACGGAAGCACATCTTTTCAAACGTCTCGGCCTTGGCAGGCCAGTGGTGCGGTCGGCACGTGCCAATGCATCCCTGCACAAATGTTGAGCTGTGCACACGAGCTTTCAGGAATGCCTTGTGAGTGAATCTCTGCGCAGATGCATTGGCGGGCCAGCCGCGCAGCCAGTGCTGGCAGTCAACCCGCAGGTGAAGAGGAGGGAGGCTAAGGCGGTAGGTCAGGATCAGTGGTGCTCACTTGCTGGCGGGAAGGCAATCAAATCAATCATCACAATTAAACCCAGCATCAATCATCCCAGAATGTTGGCCGGGCATGTCACCACAGTACAGTGTCACACAGCACGCGACCCACCTGCCCCTGTGCTGCCTCCAGAGAAAAGGACTCCTGCCAGCGTGCAAAGTCCTCGGCGTCAGCGGGCTCATCGCAGTAGGTGGAGCTGTCGCGCTGCATGGCGGCAACCTGCAGCGCACGGCCACGCAAACCAGTCCTCCGACTGAACCAGACTGGCCTCAGATTGAGTGAGCTGTGTCGGGGACGACTGTACATGACCATGGCTGCAGTTCTGGTTCGGGCTCTGCAGGTAGTTCATCCCCAAACTCACATCTGCTTCAAACCGGTTGTACTTGGCTGCTGGCGCCAGGTTGCCTAGCTTGGATGCTGCAGGGCCCCCGCTGGCCCGGGCCGCACGAGCGGAGCGCCTCGCCTCCTTGGCAGCCGTGGCTATCTCACCCTCCACTGCATCACGAACCTGTAAAGAAAAAGGGTCTTATTGTAAAGACGTGGGAAAGAGAGTCTTAGTGTCAAGACGTAGGAAAAAGGTCCCAGTATATAGGCGTGGCCCAGGAGTTCCACCTTAGCTGCGGCCAACGCACCAGGCATTCAGCACAGTCTGACGTGTGCTCTGCAGCATCTCTGTCCCAGGCCCCTGCCAGTGACACTGCACCTTCCACCAGACCTCGTTCCCCTGCATCACCATGGCCCGGCCTTGACCCTTCATGTCATTCCGAGTTATCCCGCCATACTGCCGTGTACGCCCGCCATAGTATTTGCCATCATCATTTCCCTCCCCCTTCACCTGGTCAAAGAACTCCTTGGTGCCCAGCAGCAGGCTTGTTCCAAACGTTTTCAGGGACCCGCCCACATCATCGAAGGTTGATCCAGAATGTGAGGCTTCCCGTGACTTGTTGGAAGCCGAACGGGCAGCCTGCACGAAGAGGCAGTGCAACCGGGCAGTGGTATTGGGAGGCTACAAACCCCGTCAGAGTCAAAAACACTGCATGATCTGGAGGGACTGCGTACCAGTGGACCCTGGGCTGGAGGTCATTGTGCCCCTCGGCATGAGGAGCATGGCCTGAGAACTGTACAAGCCAAATCCTCTGCCGCGAGCAGGCAGCAAATGTCTGAGGCACTGCACTGGGCAGCTGACTGCTTCAGTGCTTCTTTTGATCCAGGCTATTTGGTGTCCCTACCCGTTCTGGGAAATGCTCTGGCAGGTGCTCCACCAGTTCCGCTGTCCTGTGGCTGATGTGCTTGCCCTCCTCTGCAGCCTCCTTGCTGAACGCCATCAGCTCAGCCTTCCAGTCCGTCTGGGCAACGGATTTGACCAGCTCCTGAAAGTCTCAGGTAAAGCACATGCATGTCTTATCTTCGTCGAACCCAATGTATGGCCGGACGAGCTCCGTCGTTGTGCACGAAATTTTCAGTGGGCGTTTGATTAAAATGCATCGTGACAGCCTGTCCAGCAGAATGTGGCCCGGTCTAGAAACCACATAGTTATAGATGATACAAGGATGACGTGCATTTGAACCAGCATGTTTGAAATGGCACATGCACAGGGGCAAAGAGAAACGCCTGGCACGCCAAGTCCCTGTCCAACCCTGAGGTCCTTGTTATGCACACCTGGGTGTGAGCTCTGACGGTCCTGCTCATAACATCGGCCAGACCCCAGATGTTGTCCAAGCCCAACCCGGCCTCAGCACCACTGCGCAAACGCAGCACGTACGTGCATGAAAGCAAGTGTCTTCTGCACAAGCTATCGGCTGAGACTGTTGGTGGGCAGTGCTGGTTACCATGCTGAGCAATGCAGGTGCCAATGAGACGCAAATGCCAGGATGCACGAGTCTAGGGTTTTCTTGAAAATTGAACAGAGCCGGGTCGAGCAGCCTGCAGGCATCCCAGTTTCTGCAGCGCAGTTCTGCTGGGCTTGAACATCCCTAGCCTGAGGGTGTGGAGCACAAACATGGCAGCTAGTGTACTGTGGACAGCACTGCCGTTCATGTATTGGCACCTCAACAAATGGCTGTATAATCCTACGAAAAGATGCAGCTGCGGCTGAGCTGCAAACCGGCAAACAGCCCTAGCTACCTTGACGGAGCCGATGATGATGCTGGTGGCGCAGCTGCATCCGCGGCTTCATCCTGCAATCAGTGCCAGCTCGAGACACATGTCACAGGCTGTCTCGCAGCCTTCCATGACCAACCATCATTTCTTCTACATACCTCCTCGTGCCTGACATCCCCAGCGAGCTGCCCAAACAGCCCAGAAAACATGGTGTCCCAAAGTATCCCTTCTCTCTTCCAAATCGCACCGCAATCAGGCAACAATATGATGAGTCTAAAACGTAACAGGACCTAACAAAACGATTGAAACCTGCCCGAGGTGCGACCCCTCCTCCTCTCTCCCTGGATAGCTGCACAAGTGCTACGTCTTGCAGCTGCAAGTAGCAGCTGTTCTCATAGCGTATTGTATCATTGGAAGTATGATGATTATTGGAGCATGCCAGGCGCAGACGGCTTAAAGAGCGTGTCACAGGGATGCAGACATTCATTGATGTGAGTATGGGACATTATGCATGCAGGGTCCAACTGCTTACAACCGCTGCCCTCCCCATGTGTTAGCGGGGCACGATGCAAGATGCAGCTCGAGTTACATGCAGCAACCAGGCCCTGGGGAATGAAAGCCTGGTCCCATGCATGTGTTCGCATGACGGTGTGTCTGACATGTGGCAGTGCACTGAACAAGAACAAGCGCAATTTGCTTGACTGGCCGCAGGAAACCGGCGCTCATCGGCTTAAGGACACGGAGTTCATTTTACCAGTAATAGTAGGCACCGTTGCTTTTCCATTGGGCAAGAAGGTATGTTGCTGCAGCGGCAGGAAACGGATTGAATCTACCAATGCACGTCTAGAGCAGCACAGTCCACCGGGCAAAGAGGAAGGTCAAAGGGCGCAGGTGGCCAGAAGTTCTGACAGTAGGGCATTGACAGGTCCAAGCGTTGCGTCCGCCAGCTTCATACATCTTTCGTGTTAGGGATTGGGAAACGTGCAGAAGACATGACGCTCTCATGCAGAAGACATGGCACAAGGCTTGACCAGTTGGCACTGCAGTGTAGCAGGATTTGTCAAATCAGGGTTGCAAAGTCAGCATCATGTCCCTACAGTATGATGCAGCCCGATGTAGCACTAGGCCCATGCGATGAGGCACTGCCACGTACCTGGTGCCGGTGCCACACACAACATGTAATGTGCACCTGATGCCGTGGCCACATGCAATCTTCAGTGCCTTCTTGGGTACAAGGCTTGGATGCTTGTCCTCAGCCGCCACATCGCAAACACCCCAAGCTGACGTATGCACCTGCATGTCCAGTGCATGTGGCACCTCCTTAGATATCTCCATGTCTCCACCTATGTGCATGCAGTCAACAGATTCCCAGACGCATCGCTGGACCGTGTACTTGAGAGGCGTCAATAACGAGGACTTATCGCATGCCATCTCAAGGGTCAGTCATGTCGCCATTCCAAGACTGGGCTGGAGATGCAATTGAGTTGGCTCAAGCCTTTGTGCCTTCTGAAACTTGGCCAGTGTCAGCCACATCAGATATGATCACGCCTGACTGTGGTCCACTGCTGGTATCAGATTGAAATAGCCCTGCACTTGTGTGTCGTGCCCCTTGCTTCTCATCTGCACCCCACACGTGTGCACGTGTTTAGGTACAGTTTGATCTGCACCCGACCTTCAACACTTCCAATCGCGTGGTTGAGAGACAGCCCTTTGAGGTCACGGAGCATGGATGGGGCGAGTTTGAGATCGTCATCCATGTGAGTGGCTCGCAAGCACAGTGGACATGGCGCCCTTGGCATGCAGTAGCTTTGCTTGTCGCATGCATCAATTGCGAGAATTATATGCCAGGCTGACACTGCCAGTGTTCAACTTCGTACGTTGCAGCAGGCCCTGGCACACTGCAACAGTTGCACATCTGGCACACCTGACACATGATCTGACGGTACGGCACAGGTCAACTTTACCACGGATTCTGGGGAGAACGAAGCCCTGATATACCACCGTTTGCGGCTCTATGACGAAGGAGAACAGGTGGGTGATGGCTGCTGTTTGTGAGAGGCAAAGCAGATGAGGCTGGTTGCAGGCCTGCACTGCACCAGCATGCGCCATGTGATCATGTACCATGCAACTACTTGACGCATGAGCTTGCTGCAAAGGGATCAAAACCCCCTTTGGTTTGCTATAAGCTTTGAGATACGATGGCTCCATCCCACAGCGTGAAAAATTGTTCCCGATGTAAACGGCGCACATGTTTACGCCGTCTTCTGCTCGACTTGTGGAACGTACAGATATATAACACACACACACACACAAACACACACACACACGTGCTTGCAGGTTGGCGCAAAGCAGGACCCCAAGAAGGCTGTGGTGTTTGAGACGTACGAGGAGCTCGTGTTCAGCGAGCCCAGGCTGGAGTTCTACACACGCATGAAGCAGCGCGCACCGGGTGAGGCGCCTTTGGGACTGCGGGGTCAGGAGGGGTTCAACAACAAACCACATGACCTTACGCATGCAATACACGCATGCATTGTGTGAGGCTATCTGAGACAGATTTCATGGGGCAGGGTAGAGGGGATGTCGACGGCTCTTGCATGCGTGGGATCACGGGATGCTGCTCAGGCTGTTTACGTGTTAAGTGTGGATGGACACGTGCTGCTCCTGTGCCAGTGCAGGCAGGCAGCACAAGACTGCAAGTTACTTGGTTCTTCTGTTAGACGCAACAGCAAACATGCGTTCTTCCATCTTGCATGCGTGGCCCACTCATTAAGCTTGCTGCCTTTCTTCAGCTTTACAAACTCTGCTTTGTGTATACAATCATTGCAACGACACCTGCTCTTCCGCTTGCGCAAAGGACACATGCAATTGGCACGCAACAGCAAGGCCAAAGACACATTGCGCATGCGCTGCAGCATCAGGAGATGCATGTGTGTACATGATGTTGCGGTGCACCTGTCGCATTGCAGTGCCTCTGCAACCACCATCACAGCTGCTACCGTACTTCAAGCCGCCGTCGGAGTTGCATGAACTTGAAGCCATCCGTGCAGCACGCGCCCGTGTGGCAGGCCTTATGGCAGAGCTGCGCAGAGAGCTGGGGGCCACGGCTGGGGTGTTGGCACCGGGCGCGGGAGGCGGGCCAGCAGGCACACCACCACCATCCATGCAGCCAGGTCAAATGCAGGCAGGCCTGCCCATGCAAGGGGGTGCTGCACACGGGCTGATGCTGGGAGGCATGCCGGGCATGCAAGCAGGGATGCAGTGGGGCACTTGAGGCAGCATGCGTGGGCCCCATGGGCATTGCAGTAGTCTGTAGAGTGGTCACTTCGGCGGCCGCAGATGTGCTCTCTATGATGCGTCCCCTGGCATGTTATGAATATGAAGGCCCATGCAACAGATGTCAAAGTCTGAAGCCGACGGGATCAGACCACCACCCTGCAGAAGAATATGCCGCAGATCTTGAACCTAGCTCTTCTTTTGGGCAAGTGCTTTTGGCCATGCAGCTACAGCATGGTGGCAAGTGTGAGCAAGCATGGGAGGCTTCATGGAGGGAAGAGGCACCTGTTGGCCACGGTTTACAGGAGGGCCGTATTTTGGAGGCCTAGCTGACCACCAGTTTACCGGGGGCTAAAAGTACAGCCCGTAAAGTGTCCAATTAGTTTACTGGGAGCCCTTAAACAAAAATTTCCTCCGGTATAACCCTGACTTGTCTAAGTATTGCAATGATAGAAGCTCGTTCATGCACGTAGATGGGGATGATGAATTCCATAACGTAGGGGTTGAATAATCCTCAGACATCGTCCACACTGGCAGTGCTGCAGCAGACAAACAGCTTAGTCGGCGTGGTTTGCAAGCTGTGCAGTTTCTGCAAAAAAAAAAAAAA
>QAXH01000792.1:4749-32444 GCA_004335635.1 Chloromonas sp. AAM2 | reverse complement strand
CGTCTGCCTCGACCATAACCTGCGCATCACAACGCATGGCAGCAATAACATTTCCGGGCTTCAACCAAGGGTGATAGAGCAGAGCTTGCCTCGTATCCTACAAATCAGCAGACAGGGAGCTCAGGACGCACAGCACAGCATAGCAGATTGAGTGCAGTAGCAGCCAGGCATGTAGAACAACTCAGCGCAGGTGCATGCTCACAACCAACCTGGCAGACCGCCATCTGAATCTGAATCTGAGAGAGGAGCCAGAGCACTTGAACACATTTTCATTATGTGCAATGCCTTGCCCTAGCCAAAATAATACCCAGAAATCATTGGTAAAACTGGCAACCAGGTAAACCAAACTTTGAAAGGTAGGTGAACTAGGTCCCACTTTCGCAAATTGTATGAGACGCAAATTCGAGTTTGCGTTTTCAAGTTTAGGCAATCTTCTACCATTTGTAATTGCGAATTCGCCACGTGTGAGCAGACCCTTACCTCGTCCTCATCGCTGGTCGCCATGACTGGAGCATCCTCCTCGTCCGAGCTGAGCACTGCATTTGCGGCCGAGCGCTTGCGGCCTCGGCCCGGTGCCTTGCCCTTCCGCTTGGGGGCCGCCTTGCCCTTGCTGCCGGAGGGCTTGCTCTGTGTAGCGGCCTTGCCAGCTGCAGCAGGGACAGTTGACAGATCACAACAACCAACAACACCCAAGTGACAACTTGCATAGCAACAGTTGGCGACCACTGCAATGTATTTTCAATGACGCCCATCAGGCGAGTGCGCTCTTACACCTACAAGACCTACTAGTGCCATCCAGGCAGATTAGCCAAGCAGCGGAATCAGCAGCCCTTTCCAGGTTGCACTCATTGCACAGTAAAGTTGGCTGTACGGTCCCTACAAGCCCGTCTGACATTCATTCAGGCAGATTACCCGAGCAGTTCAGCAGTTCGTTCCAAGTTGCAGTTGAAAAATGCAGCTTCACCACTTACTTGCTGGTGTGGCTGCTGTGCCGTGGTCCCCTGGATGGCTTGTGGGCAGGGGCCCCATGGGGGTCACTGTCTCGTCATCAAACCGCCACCACGTGCCACTGGAGTCCTTGATGTGGGCAACTGAAGCAGGAACACAAGCGGCACGATTGAGCGTGTGGAACGGGACCGTGCCGCAATTGCTGCCCAGGGATTGGTTTCCTAGTCCGCTGATTGTTAACCCGATGCCAGTTTTTGATCATTTTGTGAAGCAGGGTGTAAGAACTGCTACCTTGACGTTGGTGTCCAGCTCCTTGCCAGTTTCACTCCGCTCATGTTGTCTCGACGCAAGTCTTTCAGTGGTCGCACGAGGCACGCAGGGTGTCCCTTGCACTGTATGTAATGTCTGTAACACTTCGCTGCCTCAACAAACTGTCTTGGTGCACCATACCAATCCTTGACGTGTGCAGCTTGCCCGGTTCTTGCTTTCCATGCTTGCTCTGCCCTGCCCTGGCACGTCTTGTCTCGTCTGCCCCCCTGTTCCGGTAGTCCCACCACCAGCCTACGCGCACCGTAATGGCCGTGGCTTGCGCTGGTTCCCTTGTGAATCAGCACTGCAGTGAGCTCGTAGCTCCCCGCAGGCCCCCCGGCTGCATCCTGTGAGTGAGTGAGTGAGTGAGTGAGCGAGTGAGTGAGTGAGTGAGCGAGTGAGTTGGAGAGAGAGCGAGAGCGAGAGAGAGTGTTTTACAGTTGTCCGGCAAGCTGAACAGGAGATGGCTCCAGCTCTGTATACAAAATTAGCGTACTCGCATTGCAAGGGACTGCAGGTGACGCAGAGTGAAAACTCCCCGTCATCACCTGGACTTGAACCCAGGTCTGGCACCTTACCTCTGTTGCCACGCCCTGGTCGTGGTCTGGTGCAACCGATGCCAGGAGGGTGGGCATGTCCAGGGTCAGAGGGAAGGAGAACTTGTCACTGACCTTCATCTTGTCCATCTTCTGCGCTCAGCAAGTGGCAGTCAGGCAGGTCACGGTATGTTGCATGGCGCAGAGCTCATTAAAGCTTGCGTGTCACGTCCAACACTTGAAACTGCCGTCCATGCTGCACTTTCCACAGACCTAGCTTATACGATGCTAGCGTTAAAGTAAACACCATTCGCATTTGATTTCTGTAATGGGACTGTCGCCTGTTGTCATCCAGCTTGCTACTGTGCCTGGGCTGCGTGTGTTATGATGTTTTTGCGTCCTTCGTAATCCGCTATGTTGCCCCTGATGTTGAGTCTTCAGTGTTGCTGATGCCTCTGGGCTTCTATGGTGCCTCCGGTCCTCTATGGTGCAGCATGCATCCGGTCTGGGCTTGCACCCCAGCAGCCGCTGCCCGCCCCTTTGCACAACTCACGTTGTAGTCAAACACGAATCGCTGCAGCTGCATGCACATGTAAGGCGGCAGCTGCCTCAGCACCTGCTGCCGGCTGGCGTCCGTCTTCTTGCAGCAGATGTCACATGCGTACTGGTTGTCGTTCTCTAGGATCTCAGCGCTCAGTGCAGACACCTGCCAGGGCAAACCAGAACGCAACAAGGGCAAGTGAGAGTTAGGACACGTGAACTCCTCCCAGCTGAAGCTATGTCGGCAGGTGCGTAGAGTCTGCCATGCGCGACGTGCGCCCGAGTTGAAAGACTGGCAAATTGTAGACCAGGTGTCCGACACTGCGATTGCGTCGACAGTATGTTCAGTGGGCCAAGGGTGACCTATGCCAGAGTCAGAGGGCGGCGTGTGAATCCCTGCTATCAGATGCTGGCAACTGAGGCTATGTCGGCAGGTGTGCAGAGTCTGCCATGCGTGACGCAGGCACGCCAGAGTCAAAAGACGCCAAAACATGTCATGTTGGCTGGAAAATGCTGGGTAATCACAGCCGAGCTGTCCAAGGCGGCCGCGCATGCCAGCAAACTCTAGCCTACTGACCCCTCACCATGCTGTCCATGAGGGTAGGGCAGCCCTTGACTTGTAGTGGTAGTTCGTAGAAATCAGTGGCCACTGAGGAGCTGCTGCTGGCCTGACCGCACTCCTGAAACGGACAGGCCGAACAACAGTATAAATCGGAAGGGATTATGGTCAACAACTGAGTGGGCCGCACATGCATTGAACTGAGCTGGCGTTGCCACGCTCATAGAGCTAAAAGGCCAAGCAAAACAGCAACGTGAGCACCCAATATACAAAACCCTTTGGTCAATGGTTGAGCAGGACAGTGAGCAGCAAAACCCATGATGCACACGGCATGTGGTGCGGAGATCCACAGTGAAGTGAACACGCCGTTGGTCTGTCTTGGGTGGCATCCCGGCCACCCTGACTTGAACTGTGCCTGCGCCACGATGGTCCATCAAAGAGCTGCCTATGCGGATGGTGTGCATGCCTGTCATGCTTGTTACCTGCCTTTCTGTGGTTGTCTGTTTGTTTGCCAGCAGGCAGACCTTGTCCAAATTTGTCCTCTCTACTTATATGCGTCACCCACCTTGCATACGGTGATGTACGAGAACCTGCCGCGGAACAGACGTGCCACCAGAGAAGCAAGCGCCTGCACACGCGGGCAGGACACGAACATGATCATGAGAGACCGCTGCCCAGGGCGCCACTACATCGATGTGGTGATAGAATAGCATGCAAGTTTGTGGTGTAAACCGGCGACAGCGGCACCCTCACTCCTTCCATGCACACCATCCTCTGTTGCATGCACGCCTTCTGTTCCATCATCTGTTCCAGTTGTGAGGCGATCCACACACAAACACACACCTGGTCGGAGCACTTTGCCAGGAGGTCCTGCACCTTTGTGAGCAACAGCTTGAAGAACTCCTGACCGTCCTGAGATACGCACAGAGCACAAGGAACGAAGGACACAGACAAGCAATGTTTGGCCTCTTCCAACAGAGAACAAGGAGTCACTGAGCTGATATGCATGTATTGCTGGTGCAGTGGGCTGATTGTGTCCCCTCCTCCCCCGGGCTGAAGGCCATGCGAGCAACCACAATGACATCAGAGATGTGGGAGCACAATACCAGCGATGTTCGGCCTCACACACTTGCAACATGTTATGCTGTCGCTCATACTGCACAAGCCCATTTAAGTTGACATTAGCTGCTGCTTGTAACAACACAACTGACGTGCGGCGATTCCTACTTCCACACCTGTTGGATGGCGTGGTTGAGGTTGAGACAGTTGGCGAAGACAGTTGGGTCCACCACCTTGCGTGGCCCATAGTCAAGTGCAAGAAATAGGTGCCTGAGCTGCGCCATGATCTCCTGCTCTGCCACCGGGGCAGGGACTCTGTACAGGCCCCAACGGAAGCTGGGCACCATGAAAAGGCACTGGAGGGCGCTGTTCACGTAGCACGTGTTGCCCAAGTTGCTCAGGCCGCACGGTTGAGTGGAATCCTGGAAAGGGATTAGAAATGTGGAAGTCATGCGATGGATCAACAAAAACGGAACATCAGCCCTCAGCTGACACCTATGACAGCGGATAATGTGTGGTGTTGAGCTGTGATGTGGTGATGAGAGGTTTTTGTCACATGTGGTGAGTTTGACTCATGTTGCACCAACTGCACCGCGTTGTGCATGAGAGGCCTGTGCTGCAAGAGCAGTCACCTGCAAATTGCCACAGGTCAAGCTGGTGCTCGTAGGTTCCGTACCTGTTCAACGTGTGGATGCTAGTTTACTAACATCTGTCAGAGATTTGGGTACTGCTTCGTTGGAAGACCTACAATCTGGACCTAGCATCATGATGGCAGATGATATAAACGAGCTGAACAGCCTAAGGACAGGAGGTTTATCATAGCAAACTGATAGTACGCTGGCTTTGCATGCATGCTCACACCTCTCTTCGGCTGTCACTGGGGTCTGCACCCAACTTCAGCAGCTCATCTGGCTCCTTCTTCCAAAGCCCCTTCTTCTTGAAAGAATTCTCGGCAGGGGCAAGGCAGCAGAAGCAGTTGGGGTTGTTCTTGTCATTGACCTTGCAGGTGCCTCCGCACAAGGGGGCATCCAAATTGGCCAACCAGAGCACCTGATCCTCTGTCAGCTCCTGCCCATCCTGGTGTGCTTGAATCAGCTGCCGTGCTACGCCTGGATTGAGGTCTGGAACGCTGATGAGCTTTGCCTGCGTCTTCCTCTTGGGCGGCATGCTGGTTGTTGGAACGTGCACAACGTCAGGTCATGGCTGATGCTTACCGCTTACTTGGACCGTATGCGTTGGACCGCAAGTAGCGCGGTCTGAAAGTTCACAGATCAGTTTGATGCCTCAATAACAAGCTCTCCTATCTTGCAAAAGCCGGGCGTGTCACGCGTAGCAGGCCATGAATGCCCGTTTTCCTGGTAACCCTACAGAACCCTGGCTGACCGGTGCGTCCACACCGCTGCCGTGCACTGTTCAGATCTGCTGATAATTACAATGCTAGTCCCGTAGCCTTGTTACGGCGGCGAAGCACGCGTAGCACGTCTGCATGCACACCGCAGCACGCTTGGCACGCCAAGCTTGCCAAACATGTCGGGCTTCCAGTCAGCGCAAGGGCCAGAGTACCAATCGTTTGACGAGGCAAAGCGGTTATCCGACGGACTGAACAGCCTTCTGCAAGTCCTTGGCCCAGCCTATCAGGAGCTGTCAGGCCAAGCAGCTGCAGCTCAAAATGTTGTCCTTGACTTGCAGCGAAGCCTTGCCTACCTTCACAGCAGGCAAGCAAATGCTCAGATCCTACTAAGCATATTACTGTGCTTCGTGCTGAGCTTGCCTGACGCATGCCTGACACGGCTGTGATTGCAGGGCAGGCCATGAGCCCAAGCCTGTGCCTTGGCTGCAGCCAACTCCTCAGTCAGGCAAGTTTGGTACACGGACTAATCTCGTCAGGATATCTAAACGGCCAAGACCCTACATATCTGCTAATCATGCCTGCGCAGGAATTCTATCTCAGCAAGCAACTCCATGCAACTCGGGCCCTTCCGCCAAGACAACGGTGAGGCTGCAAGCTTGCCGCAGGCGCACTGAGAATTCTTGGCAAGCGTCAGCTTGTCCTGTGCATGCTTACATGGGCACATCTTTGTTACACATGATTTCATGGAGATGTCAGTCATTACATAGAGCACTGTAGATCTATTCACTGCATAGAGCACTGTGAAATGCTTGACTTCTGGCCAACGTATTGGACACATGGTTGCATGCTACGCCAAAGGCTCTGCAGAACCGCTGGTTTGTCGCTTACTTCCATCATCGCTGTCACTCTTATCCACGTGGCCTCTTTGCAGGGCACCCCGTCATCAGCACCTGCTGCACAGCGCACACATGCCGAAATGCGCACATCTTCTGTCACACACCTTGCCACCCCACTAGCTGCCAGCTCAAGCAGCACCAAGCATGCCATGGCAACCGGTGCAGCAGCTGGCTTACACAGCGGCGGCCAGGGTCAGCCTGGGGGCTCAGCCAGTGTCACACCCCACAGCGTCAGCCGGCCGAACACTGGCCACGTCAGTGCACCGTACTGCGCACCAAACAGCAGCCACATGGCAACGAGGAGCACGTCTGTGACAAGGTTGGTGGACCTTTTCTTGAGGAGCATAGCATGTACGATGCGCAAAATGCACTTTGCTTGTCTGGCAGCTGCCCTCGTACACACACAGCCATTGTTGCTGTGCTTGCCACCACTGTGTGCTTCTCCGTGTCAGCATCTTCTCCATGTTGCGCAAGTGAAGATATCTTTGAGCTAATGTGCACCATAACATGTGCTTCCAACTATCTAAGTGTTTGCATGAGCTGTAGGCAGCGGCGTGCTTCAGCATCACCCCCACCTGCGCCATTCCCACCTCCGCCTCCCCCGCCACCCGTCCGCCCCGGCTCCGGGCCATCCCGCACCCCGCCCGCACACAGTGCCCGCACACCACCTGCCAGTCAGCCGGCCAACCCCTTAGCTCCACTCAACCTCCCCAGGGCAGCTTCCCTTCAGTCAAGCTCACCCACCCCAAGTGGAGAGTACACTGCCTATGATATGCCCAACCCTGGCCCCCCACCGGGCCCTGCAGCACCCCCTCAGCTGCCATCAACCTTTATGAGGGCTCGCCACGAATACACTCTCGCTCTGCAACAGGGCAGGGACTTGCTGCAGCTGCACCCTTCAGACGTGCCACAGCAGCAGCGTGCTGACTTCACCCAGCGCTCAGAAGCTGCACATCATGTGTGCAATGCAGGCTGGGCGCAGGATTTGCAAGCTGCAGCGGATCGCTTCTGCCAGCACTTGCAAGACGCCTGTGATCAAGGCAGGGTGGGAGGTCAGAGCTGCAACAGCATGGACGCGCCCAGTGTGCTTATCCCACGCTTACAGCACGAGGCACAGGTTGCCTTAGCTGCCTTAGTGGCTGCACACACATGGGTGATGCAGGCGCTGCTTGACGCCAACAATTCAACGTCAGGCAGTGCAGCAGGATCAACAGGCAGCGGGGCGGTACAGCACATGCTGCAGCAGCTTCCAGAGCTACAGCACGAGTATGACAGTGCGGTGGCAGCGCTGCGAAAAGCGCAGGCAGCCGTTCAGGCTAGTTGTGGTGCTGCTGCTGCCAGCGGGGTTAGTATGGTGGAGGGCGAGCGCCTAGCGGCCGCTGCACGGTGGCGCAACCGCTTCATGCGGGCTGCTTTGGGTCCGGGAAACAAGGGTGCGGCTGGCAAACAAGCAGTAGGTGAGAACCACGGTGAAGCATCTGCGGCGCTATCAGCAGAAGGTGTGCGTTCTGGTCGCATTCTTTTCTATACCACATTCGTTTGTTGTTGAATGGCAAGCAAACCTGCCACGTTCCAGGCTTTGGCACTGACTACTGGCATATTGAAACTTGTCGCCTGATGTTGGCCTGGCCGCAGGCAACTCCGCCTCTACCACACCACCCGCCTTGCCTCATGTCATGACACGTCCCCTGGGCCTCTGGCTGCCTGACTGCTGCTGGGCACCCTGCACCTCCGCATGCACAGTGGCCCATGCCCATTCACAGCCCATGCAACGGCCTCCCATGGTGCTCGAGAACACAGTACTCCAGATGGCACCTTGGTTCTGCACGCTGCCGGCCGTGGTGACCAATGAGGCTCGCCACGTGCTAGCTGCCAGTATTGACGCGCGTGCCCTGCTGTGCAATGCCACACACCTAGTCAGTGCATCCGTTGCGCACAGCAGGGCGCACACCAAGAGCCAGATGCAGGTTCAGCACCACCTGCTGCAGCTGTGGCTGGAGAGCACAGCCGGCCGTGCACTGGCTGTTGCAGGGCTGCCGCTGAGAGCTCGACAGTTAGAACTGCAGCTGACAGAACAGCGGCAGCAGCGGCAGCGGAAATATGTGCCAGGCAGTGCACGGGGACGAAGCAATGCTAGTGGTTGCAGGGTGTTACCGGATGAGAGTGATGCCGTGGATGGTTTGGGGTTGCAGGTTGATAGGCTGCTGGCGCACGTGCGGTTGGCACACATGTTGCTGACTAAGAGCGCATGGAGTAGGGTGTGCTGCGTTGTGGAAAGACTGGAGAGTGCCGACAGTGAACATAACACAAGTTTGTGATCGAACCCAGTACTTGATCCAGACTCCATTCATTCCAAACGCAGGCCAATATTTGCTGGGAGTCAATGCTAAGTTTTCATGCCTGGCAATGCAACTGAAATGGCTTGTTCTGGTCACGCCTTCGTTTCTGAAAAGGTTAAACCAAACTGTGATGGATTCTTTACTGGTACAGCCTTGGCGACGTCTAGCAGGACACCATCGCACATCGTTGATCACTGAGGCTCATCCAAGCCTGTGCAGGCACTGGCAGTCATGAATGGACTGGGCCACTTAACCCCGTTGTTCAACCTCATCCAAGCATGTGTCCATGACAGCACGCTTGCCAGGGACAGGTTTGCAGTCAATCACATGCCAGGATACCATTGCAAATCATGTCATGAGCGTTAACAATTCCGACACATAGATTTGATACATTGATGAAAACGAATGATTGTTCCAGATTGTAATGCCTGCTACTAGTATGCTTCAAAGAAAGTCCAGCCTCAGAACCTCGGGGAAGTCCAGCAGAAAGTCAGTCTTGAAACACGATCTTCTTGCCCTGGGCCGGGACAATCTGTTGCTTTTTCTGTTGTTGCTTAGCCGCCCAGGAAGGGTGCAATTGTTCTGTCGCCTTGCCACCAGAAGCCTGCGGGGCTTCCCGTGCGCTATGCAAGGCCGTGCGCTCAGGAAGACCCCTGCCAGGCATGACTCTACCCGGGCCCCTCCAGCCAAGCCCGCGCCCTTCCCCACGCCCTGGCCCACCACCCCTGCCTCCTGCAGATCTACCCCGAGCCGATGCCACACCATGACGCCCACCACCTCTTCCAATGCCATGCTGACCACCCGGCTGTTGACCACCACCCTCCCCCTTAGCCACCCCATGGCCTTGCCCTTGCTGAACCACCACTGCCTCATGGACGCCCCCTTCATCATCAAACTTGATTTTCTTGCCAGCAGGGGCGACCGCTGTGATCTTAAGCTTCTGCTTGGCTGCCTTACGAGCAAGCCAGGACGGATGCAGAGGCTCATCTGCTTTGGCTGCCTTAGCGGCTGCTGCCGCTGCCGCTGGCTGTGCAGCGGGTGGCCCTGTGCTTCGACCCCGCCCCACCGAGTGCTGCCTTGTACTGGCAGCGGGTGGGTAGGTTGCGACCGGGGCGCCTCTGGCTCCCCTACCAGGTGCTCCAGGGGTGTGCCCACCCCTGCCACCAGCGGGCTCACGGCTACACTGATCCTGTAGCTGCAGGCACGAACAGGTCGAGCACCAGTTAAATCCACAGCGGTATGAATTCATGCAGACGTTTCACACCGTGACAGGCATGTGCGAAGGATGTGTATGATTGCTTGCCACACTGTTTTACTGTATGGACGCTTACTACAGCAGCATGATCTGATCGATATAACGCATATTTTGTTCATTGCCCCAAAGTATGCCATGTACCTGTTTCCGTTGCTCCCTCTCCGTCAAGTGGTTTGCCTGCTTGCCGTACTTCTTCTCGTACAGCGCGCGCCTGGCCTTCTGCCCCAGCCTGTTCTTGGCCTTGCCCAGCAGCGGGTCGTGAGCGCGCAAGTACTTGTCGATGCGACCAAGCGCCTTCTTGCTCAAGCCCTTGCTCTTGTCATCTGCGAACAGCACTGAATTACTGCATGTGAAGTTGAAACACCTCGATGTTATCGGTTTTTCTCAACCGTTCACGCCTCAACTATCATACTGTACTACTAGCCTGTGCATTCCATGCACCATGTTATTGCTACAGCACCAAAAGGTTTTCTGATTCTGCATGCTGCTTGGTGTCCACCTTGCAAGCCTTGATCACACATTTGATGTCCAAAGCTACCCAGCCCCTAAACCCTCATGCACATACTATTACATCAACACCTGTCTGACCCGCGTACACATTCAATGTGGATGAGATAGTGGGAGTAAGCAGCTATCCTGGACTGTACGTGGACAAGCTGCGAGCTCACTTCTGCGGCCACGTTTCGCACCGGCACCCACCTGTGTCGGCCGTTGGCTGCGCCTTGGACCTGGCTTCCTTCTTGCCGGTAGCAGAGCCTTTGCTGCCAGCAGCCGCATGCCGTGCCGCTGCCACCGGCCCCGATTGCGCTTGTGCGCCTACATCCATGTCATAATCCTCACTATGGAAACTCCCTTCACTACCCTCTTCGTCCCTATCCCCATCATCGTCACTGGTGCCTTCCGCACTGCGGCCACCAAGTTTATTGTCGTCTGATCCCTGTGACACCCCTGCGCCATCCGACCCCAACACATACTCGTCCCCCTCAGAACCTGACATGCTCTCCTGAGATTCGGATGCCTCGCCATTGCCGGCCCGGTCGGACCCGTCTCCGTCCGCTTGTCGCTGGTGCCCCGGCCGTTCAACATCGCCAACAAACTGATCCAAATCCTCGCTGTTAAAACTGCCGTCAGACGCCCCTTCCTCGTCCGCATCGCTCTCTTTCCCGCCACGCAGCAAAGGGTGCTGAAAACCGTTCCGCCGTCCCATCCCGCCGCCCGAATCATCCTCGTCAAATGCCCCTTCATGTCCTTCCCCTTGCTGCCCGGTAGCGCAATCCTCTGACAGCACCTGTGTTGGTGATGACGAGGGTTTGAACTTAGCACCAACAGTCTTTTGCATGTGAGTAAGACAATGTTGTACTGAGGCTTCAGCCATTTTCTGTTCCACTTGTGGGACGATGCAGATGTAATCCCTCCCTCCCTCCCTGCCTCCCTCCCTCACCTGCATTACAGCTTCCTCGTCTATGAGGCCGCTGTCGTCCTCGCTTTGTTCGCCGCCGTCTGACGCGCTGTCCCCGCCTCCCTCCGCGCTGCCGTTGAGCAAGCGCTGTCGCTTGGCAGGGGCTGACGTGCCTGGAGCTGGACGCCTTCTGGAGGCGCTGCAAGAGTCCATAAGCATCGCAAGGTCATATTCAATGTCAGCAACAAGAAACAGCACTTGAGATGGCTGTGATGCAATGCCCGAGGTGGCCGTGACGTAAGTGCCCAGGCAAACATCACCGCAAGGTACGGTCTGCGGCCGCCACAAACAGCCGCCTATGTCAGGAGCAGGCGTATGCAGGGGCAACCCAACAAGTGCACGCCGGTACTCAGACGTCTGCTGTTAAGGTTTCCTCTGCCTCCTCCCACAGGATACACCGCTGATTATGAATCACTGGATACTCCGCTGATTATGAATCACTGGACACTCAGCTGATGATCATGAAGTGCAGCCCTTGTTCGCTTCAGCAACACTGCTGCCACACACATGCACACACCTTGCCGCCTGGAGCTTGGCCAATGCAGCCGCTATGCCAACCTCCTCCTCCCCCGCTGACCCGCCTTTTCTGCCCGCTGCCTCCTGCTCCGCTCCCAAATCTGACCCGCTGCCTGCCCCCTGAGCGCCCTCCTCACTTGAGTCATCAGTGTCCGTGTGCTCCTGTTTGCCTTCCTTATCTGCAAGGGTAATCACACAGATGACAGTCTGTTACAATACCTATTGGGCCGCCACTAGGTTGAAGGTTGACATGTGCGTCCAAGCAGAGACGTGACCCTTGTGTGGGCTAGGAAAGGTGCAAGCGTGAGATGAGTCAGGGCCTTTGTCTCTCAACGCTACTCATTTTGAGGAACTCTGGGGCCCATGCTGCTGGCCAGCACTTGGCTGTCCAGCCCACTCACTGCGTTGCTGGCCAAATAGTTTCTGGTACGCTTGTTGGACCTCCGCCAGCTTGTTCCGCACGCACCCGGCCTTCATGACACGCTGACCAACTATCTGCAAAGTGTGAAAACTAGAGCCATCGTCAATGCCAGTTCAGACTCAAAACATTCATGCTGGCAGTCCCGAGCCTGTCAACCTGCTTACATATTGGTTTTGAGGTGTCAGCTGCCCGCCCACGCATAAAACCTCACCATCGTCCAAACTGGCTATACAAATACACAATGTCTGGAATCACTGCTGGATTGGGTGACCTCACCTGTGCAGCGGGCTGGGACAATGGCTGCCGACCTTTAGCGAATGCTGCTGCCGCTGCCACCGCTGCATCCTCTGCAAGCAAACCCCCAGACTGAGCAACCTGTGCAGACGGCCATGCAACGAGCAAGTTGGCCAGTGGGGTGAGCAAGCTTATGCTATCAATGCTGTCCACGGCGAGAAAGCCACAGAGGAGCGTTCACCAGACAATGCCGCAGGACAAGCAACACCATGCACTCCATGCTGTTCCATGCGACAAAACCCAGAGAAGCCCTGAGCAGATAATGCAGCATGTGTTGCAAGCTTTGTCTGCTACCGAACTGCCACATGACTGCATGCTGTGGCGCTCGTACCTTGCAGGCCAGATCCTCTAGATCGAGTGCCTTGGTTGCATCCAGCTGGGACTGCAGCCTGAGGGGATCACCAACTGCTAGAGCACGCTTGTCATCCACACCTGCACACACATACAGGCAGCACCGTGTGTAACCGTGCAAACTTTGCTGTGACTACTGAGTGAAAGTGTGGGTTAGGTTTCTAACGGATTGATTGCTTGTGGGGCAGGAAGCAGGAGGTGCTCGAGCATCCCTACTCTGCTGGCCTTCTGTTTTGCTGATCCCACACGGCATCCTTCACTGTAACATGATTACCTTCTTCAGCCTTGCTTTTGGCTGCTGCCTGCTCAGCCTCATGCATGCGTCGCATGATCTTGCGAGTCTCAAACACCTTGGCCTTCTTCAGCTCCTAAAATACCAAGCAAATGGCATGGCACAAGCATGAAGTTCAGAAGGCGGCTGCACCCTCAAAGCCGCGAGTCAGAGTCAGGGTGTGTGGCATGGAGTGGAACGTGTTGATGTGCAAATTGTCTATTGGGTCAGCAGACATGGTTTCGTTTTCCGCACCAGTCAAGGCTCATGATGCCCCCTTCTAAGGCAGCGATTCAAGCTGCCATGTTGCCCGCTGCTGGGCATGGTGTGCCTACATGCATGCTGCCGGCTCAGACAGTTTCCCGTGCCTCCAAGGCTGCATGCACACCTTGTGTAGGGTTCTCAAGCTGTGATGAATCCATTTCTTGAGCTTAACATCCCTGCAACAACGACAGCACAGCACATGCAGACCATCGTGCGCTGTACAAGCCCGATGCCGGATGCGCAGCGTCGCGGCTCCGCACCTATCTTCGCTGGACTTTTTCCCGGCATATTGCTTGCGTGGCGCCGCAGCCCCATGCCGGCCGCCCCGCTGGTGTCGCCCTCCACCTCCCATCTGCAAATCGGAGCATGCATGAGGGCTTGAGCGCCATGCGGCAATTCATGCAGCTCGTGATACGTTGTTTTGCCGCCTGGCTGACCTTTGCATGCCGGCCGCCTCGTTGGGCTCTACCTCCCCCTCCTCGCATGTTGAGTGACACCACCAATGGCGATCCTGTGTCTTTCCTTATACTGTTGTTGGTTTAGACTCCTGCAAGCTATGGGTTACGGCACCTTAAGGTTTGAATTCCAGCAAAGCTATTCTGTCAGCCTTGGCACATTTGACTCTCACTCATCACACAGAGACACATCTCATCAGATACGCAAAGCAGGCGACAGATTACAACTGTTGTTGCTTACAGGCCAAAGCAGAAGCGAAGGTGAATAAAATGGACAAAATCATGTCAAACGTGTGAAATCTGACTCTTCTAAGGTACAGTCAACGCCACAGTCGGTAGCTCAGCCTTGCCAAACTGAGGCAAACTGTGGCTCAGCGGCACACCAGTTGCAGCTGTTGTACAACAAACATGAATGCCGAGTGCGCAGTCAAGTCCTGGTTACCACAGCTAACGTGCACTTGGCCTGCCGCTGCCATCCCTGCCCTGCCTCCGTCAGGCCCACAGTCCGCCCCTGCCCCTGCCCCTGCCTCCGTCAGACCCGCCCCGGCCGGGTACATGTGAGCCCCTGCCTCCGTCAGGCCCGCCCCAGCCGAGTGCACCTGAGCCCCTGCCTCCGCCAGGCCCGCCCCAGCCTCCATCAGGCCCGCCCCGGCCGGGTGCACAAAGGCCCCTGCCTCCATCAGGCCCGCCCCGGCCGGGTGCACCTAAGCCCCTGCCTCCGTCAGGCCCGCCCGGGCCGGGTGCGCCTAAGCCCCTGCCTGCGTCAGGCCCGCCCCGGCCAGGTGCACCTAAGCCCCTGCCTGCGTCAGGCCCGCCCCGGCCAGGTACACCTAAGCCCCTGCCTGCGTCAGGCCCGCCCCAACCGTTGCTGTTGGCGGCTGAATCCCCCGGCCTGCCTCCATCACCCTTGCTGCCATTGCTGGTAGCCTTGCCACGCCTCTGGCTGTAGCTAGTGCTTCCCGCACTCCTGCCAGCACCGTCTTCGTCGCTCCCAGCACTCCGGCCGCCAACACCACCACTGGCGATGCTACCAGCAACGCCTCCAGCCCCGTCGGCAACGATGACAGGGTTCACCAGTGGGTGTTGGTTGGTTGCTGGTGGTGCCTGCTGCTTCCTGCCGTTGCTGTTGCCTGCTGGTGCTGGCGCCAGTGCCGGAGCTGCTGCATGCAGAGCCTGCCGTTGCTGGAGGCGTTGCTTGAGGCGCGAACTCTGCAGGAGGCTGACTTAGCTGTGCCAAGGATGCTGGCAGCTGCAGCTGGTCTAACCAGGCCTCCAGGCGCTGTTTGCCCCCCGTAGTCACTGATGCGGTCCCGTCTCAGGATGTGAAGCCACCTATGTGCTGACGGCGCGAGAACACTGTTGCAAGGATTAGCAAACAGGCGGAGATGTGCTGCCGCCAAGCAGCCGCGCTTCCAAGGCCGCGCCGTGGTCCTACCAAAGTTGAGTTGCGTCCCCTGGAAATGTCCAACGGTAAGGCTCTGCAGCTGCCGCTCTGCAGCCGTACCCTTCATTGTGCGCTATGTTGATTCTGCGCCCAGACATGAACATGAAGGTGTGTATGACGTACCGTTGGGTGCCGTTCTGCGGGTCGTTAATGTTGAAGTCCTGACCGGCGTCGGCGAATAACGAACCCACTCCGGCCTGATTTGCAGGCGCCAGAGAGGCTGGAGCAACCCCGGATTAATTCTTGCTAGCTGAGGCTGGGCTGAGCATCAAGGGGCTGGCGAAAGGAAACGGCACAATTTAAAGGCCATGATACTTCCGAGACCTCCGATGAGACCTGTTCCCACAAGGGCTGATAGGCCACAACAAGACCTCGTCAGCGATAGAAAGATTGGTTTGTACATTAGCAATCCAACGCTCTCACGGCTGACCGCCTCAAACCCATACATGCAATGCTCTAGGACTGTCAGAAGGGCAACCAAGCACAGGGCACTCCGGCCCCAACAACCTGAGGGCATATGGTACTACCTACTGCCACGCACGGCAAGTCACTTGCCTGACAAACATGCAAACACTGGCGAGACACATCGTATCGCCATAAAGGCACACCGCAACGTGCTGCAACACTGTGTACATGAATGACTGAGTGTCGCTTCTTTGTTTAGTCAGCGACCCAGACTGGGGACCGATGTAACATATTCCCAGGCAGCCGACCAGCCTCAGGACGCAGGACGACCAGCCTCAGGACCTTGAGACGTGATTGCCAGTGGCCGATGCGAGCAGTGGAGCAGTGATTAACCTGGCATAACACATCCAGCCTGGTCTTTGGTCACAAGTGCTGTTTTAGACGACACACAATCACCATGTGCTCCTCTTGACAACACATGTATGAATGGACCACTACACGCCAACGCAATCAATTGCATAATCCACAAGTGTTTCTCTTGACCACGACAGCTTTTTCCGTTCACGCTAGATAGCATCCTTCGCTTGCCAGCAATACCTGACCTTCTACAAGTGCGATGTATTCCAGTAACCAGGACACACGGCGCCATTAGGCAGTCTACTGATTATCATGTCCGTTGCCCATCATTCCTCATGTCCGTCATCATCCCCTGCGTCTCGATCGGATGCGCTGCGCCCCCTCTGTAAACTTCTTTACAGGCCCGCTCACGCCCTCCTGCCGTGCATCATACTCTTGTCTCCTGTCCTCCCACAGGCACGTCACCATTGCTGCCTCCCCTCGCCCCGCTCCTGCCATACCCCCGACCTCCCTGCCGCCTCGCCGTTGCCCGCTGTCGCCACGCCCACCCCCATCCCCACGAGCAGCATTACTATCACGTGTGTGGTATGGCACTCGCATGGCCGGGCCCTTGTCTTCCCCCTCGGCTAGTGAATCGCTGCACAGGGAAATCCAAGGCTTCCCCCTGGCTTTCACCACTGGAGGCGCCTGATCTCAACTCAGCTTGCGTTTCAAGGCTGCTGGCTGGAGACTGGCGTTCCTTTCTGGCACTTTCAGATTCAGTATTAGGCCTGCTGGCCACACCTCTGCTCCCTACACGACCCTCATAACCAATCGCACTGCTCCGCCCTGATTGCCATGACTGCTGCCCCTGCCCTGCCCTGCTGCTTCGCTCCCGGCTTTGTACGTCCCTGCCTGTCTCACGCTTCCCGCCGACCTCTCGCTCCCACTCCGGCCGCACCCTGCTTGGTCCTCTGCCGTCCCGTGCCGACCCACCCCTCCCCGCCCTGCCCCTGCCCCTGCCCGCACCCTCCCATTCCCGGGCCGGCCCACCACGGGCCCCGTACAAGCGCTCCACATCTGCTGCTGTGACCATGCTATCGGTGCTAGCGTTCGCAGGTGCGGAGCAGCGCCAGCAGGCGCGCCGTCTGGAGTAGTTGTATGCGCTGCAGCTGCTGCAGAACCAGTCGCCCTCGTAGACAATCCCGGTCTGGCTAACACGCTGGAGCCGACTGGCGTGTCTGCATGGATTACAGTGTCAAGGTGCTACGTCAGCAAAGCCTGATGTTGTCACATTTGTCTGCAACAAGCAGGATGAGAAGGTCAGCAAGCATGTATGCGATGTTTGGCAGTGTTTAAGGAGGGACACAATACGCAAACATTCAAGCTGGGACCACTAGAAAAATGATGATGTGGCAGCACTAACAAGTCAAGCTACCAGGGAGATTGAGGGTAATCAAGACATCAGCCCAGTTCAAATCTAGAAACTCTGCTCCCTACAAAATGTCTTCCCAGCCACCATCTATGTGATGTCATCCTTACCCAGCCCTACTACCTAGGTCCATTCCACGTTTCCACCGGTTTCTCCTGCCCGCGCTCCTGCTTGGCAGCCGCAGCCTTGATCTGCTGTATCCGCTCAGTGGATGGCGTGCCGAGCTGCTGTGCAAGTGTCACGTGCTCTGCTTCAGGGGCGCACAGGCTGGCATGCATGACCTGCTGCAGGAGAGATGTACAGGTGGCCTCCACGCCTGCAACAGGATGGCGAGCAGACATGAGCATGAACAAGCCAGTCAGGCATGACTGTCCCCAAATGACAGGTGCTTGCAAAACCGTCATACATCACAGGTGCTCATGGGCACCTGATAAATTCACAGCACATGCACGGTGTGATGTAGGGCCGTCATAACATGTGCTTGCCAGCTTTGGCACAGGACACCTGCCAGCATGTTTATAGTGTGCTACTTGAGGCTCATTACATGATGGCCTGCTTACCGGAATGGTCCGCTGAATCCACCCAGTGCCAAATCACTCGCAGCACGTCCTGAATAGATGCATGCTGACCCTTGGGAGGGCCGTTGACACTGTCTGCTACGCCTGCCATAAGGGTCTGGTTGGCTGCTGTGGAGTTGCTGTATGTGGCCACCAGCCGCTGGTGAGCGTTGGACAGCTTCCGGTCCATTGCTCTCTGGCCGCCTTGCAGTGGCATCTGCGAAGAGGTGGCAGAGCAACATGGAGAATCAACACCAGCAGATTGAGAATAGACCAGCTGCACAAGGGCTCCACGTAACCAGCAGCACGAGCTGAGCACAAGTGCATGACACTCGCTTGCTGGTACTGAGCACCCTTTGCACCTGAGATGAAGGCTATACGAGTCTATGTAGCAGGCCCGCCTCCAACTCAGACTGCACAGAGCTGCATGGAGCCTGCATAGAGCTGTCACCCGCCGACCTGTGCTAGCTTCTGCAGGTCCTGTGATGACAGGATGAAGAGCACATCAGGCCGGTCGCGTGCAAAGCCCAGCAGGGCCTTCTTGACCATCAGGTACTCGCCCCCCACTCCCTGTCTGCGGTAAGCACCATGCAGCCAGGCATACTTGCGCATGCACCGCCATGCCGTGCAAGCCAGCAGCGCTAGCCTTTTCAGTGCTCAACCGCCGATGATTGCTATCTACTTCAGTACACCCAGACCATGCTGCTGTCATGAGCGCAAGTCTTGAAACCAACGGCATGGGTGGCCCAGCGCTGCATCGTTCCCATTTGGCTACCATCCATGGCAGTATGGCCCTGCATTGACACGATCAGTCACCTGAGCTCGTCCACAGAGCCAGTGTAGTGGCCCAACGCAGCCCATAGTTGTAGCAGCAGGCACCAGGCTGGCTTGAGTTGTGTAGGCATGGTCTGGGTTGCAAGCAGCTCCCTGGCCATACTAGTGGAGTGTGCGGATGTGCTGGCATTGCCTTCTGTGCTGGCATGGTTGCTGGCTCCTGAGCTGTGAGGCTGTGCAGGGGCATGCAAGCTGCTTGCATGTCCTGCATCGGCTTGAGATGGGGCACACAAGACCAGGCATTGCCGCTGAGGAAGCGAAGGGTGGTGAAATCGCAACGGTACTACGGCACCCCGGCGCTGGAACACGGCCCCTAACGACTGCATAGCGATTGTCCTGCCTACCAGAAAACAACAACCAGACGGTCAAGTCAAGCTACCTGTTGTCGCACGCATCAGCCACTATGGCGGCGCATTTCCGAGAGTTTCTTTCAAATCATTGGTGAGTGAGACATTCAGCTGCCAGTCCTCCGGATGATGCTTGAATTCTCAAGTCATCATTGGTTTGGGGAGTCTCACTGTCAAGACATCCATCGTCTGTGAATGCGCCACGCAAAAGAAAGTTTTGCACAGTTTGTATGATTAAGAACGCCCTGGTGTGCATCAAGGCTGGTCCAATCTTGACTGATACTGACTCGACTCCTCTCTTGATTGCTTGTCTTGACTTCAGCTCGTTACAAAATCTCACTGACCTGGATTCATACAAACTGAATCGCTTTGAGCATCACCACCTGACGTAAACAGCACTCTGGAAATCTGCAGTGGACAGCCACCGCTCAATTCAATCCCCGTCTGCTGGCACCAACTTGTTCACACTCAACCTTGCTAGGCGCAAAACTATTGTTGCAACTCTTGGCACAGCCTGCTCTACCACAGACGCACAGCCTGGCTTGCAAAGGAGTTTGGATACATAAAACACACTCAAACAAGGAACGCACTCAGTTTGAGAAAGGCCACAAAGCTGCTGAACAGGTAGCAACACTGTTGCACAGAAATTGCAGTCCAATTAAGACCAATTGGTTGGCTAAACTTTGAATCGGTGGGCTTGACATTGCTATGCACATCGGGCACATGCCAGTCTTGTGACGCAAATACATCATGCCTAGAAAATAGCTAGCCGCTCAGCAGCACGCAAACAAGCGCACGACTCCATCAAATCTAAAGACTTTGCATTACTGAGCCTGCATGACAGCCCATTCCTGCTCACATACGGCCTCTGGCCTGACGGGTTCCAGATACGCTACCAGCACCAGCCGCCACAGGTGCAGCATCTACTGCCTGTGCTGCGATTCATGTGCTGCGTGGGAATTCCTTGGCGTTCTCCCAGTCTGTGATGTCAAGTTGCTGTGCGCTGGCCACGTCCAGGAACCAGCGCAGGCGGCCCTCAGCCGGACGCACCATCTGGGCGGGCAGGGCGCCCGGCAGGGCCTGCACCTCCAGCACACGCTGAACAACCTCCGCCTGTGGCCATGCACAAGCAAGGCAAGGTCAGTGCTTGCTGGAAACCATGCACACCAATGGCGAAAGGCACGACTTTGCATACTAAGAAGCACTCAGCAGAGCTCTTGCAGCACGCGAGCATGATCCGCCTGGCAAAACTATGGACATAATGAGCCAGGCGTCATCAGCTGCTATCAACATGCACTTGAGTACTGGCTACAGGCAGGCGGCAAACTGTCAGCATGTGCACGCAGGCCGAATACAGCTTAGATCAGTTGTATGTGCATTGAACTGGTATGGACACGTGTACTCACCTTTTCCTCGCCAAGTGCCACCAGAATGACATCCTTGGCAGCGTTGATGACGGGCATGGTCATAGTGATGCGCTCTGGGGGAGGCTTGGGAGAGTTGGTGACCGGCAGCACCCAGCCCTTGGTGGCTGCAGTCTGTGGCTTGTTGGGAAAGAGTGACGCCACGTGGCCGTCAGGCCCCATGCCGAGCAGAATGAGATCAAAGACTGGGAGCCCTGTGCTGTTGCGGGGAAGGATGCCGGGGGATAGGGCAATCAAGCGGCCTTCATAGTTGATAGCTGCCTGGTCCACTGGTACGTTCTCCAAGATAGCATAGATGTTGGAGGCTGGAATGGGAACCTTGGACAGGAAGGCATCAACTGCGCCCTTGTGGGTGCTGTCTGGGCTACTGTGGGGCACGTTGCGCTCATCCACATAGAAGATGTACCACTTATCCCAGTTGCTGATCTTGAGCTTGCTGTCAGCTAGGCCTGCCAGAGAGTTGAGCAGTGAGCCACCTGAGAGAACCAGGGTGAAGCTGCCCTTGGCTGCGATGGCCGCATCGGCCGCCTCCTTCACAGCCTTTACGACAGCCTGAGCCACCCCAGCCTTGGAGAAATGCAGCACAACGCTAGCATCGCCCTCTGCGCCTGGATACTGGAAGGGATGCGGTGTGACGTCAAGGCCGGGACCCTTGCTCACGGAAAGGGGTGCAACTGCTCCAGACGCCATCAAGTGCGCTCCCATCACAGGTGGAATACCATCGATTGCACGGCCTGCTTCCTTGCCGTTTTGTGGGATTACGTTGATCTTTACTTCAGACGCCGCGCGCACTCGGACGGCGCCACGCTTCTGTTGATGTGGGCGGCTGGCTGTCTGCGTGCTCACTCGCGATTTGAGCATCATTGTGGCGCACTGCGACTGTCAGGGAATCGCCGAAGGCGACACTTTACGGAACCATCAAGTCTGGCAACCGCCAACGTGTGCTGTTTCTTTTCAAAAACAAATCAGAGAAAGGTGCTCCCATAGGATGCCAGTAGCGCATTGGTGTTGTGTCAACGGACTTGGAAGTGCCGCATGCCCCATGCACAGAGTATTGGACAGATTCCCACCACGTTTTCTGAAGTTTGAAAGTCTTGAATATATTGAAAGTCTTGAAAGTTTGCCAGTTCTGGGACAATTTCTGTCATTATCACTTGAACATGTGTTGGTGATGTGCGCATCAGAGAAGAGATTTCTCGGAAATGAGGAACTATCATGTCCTAAGAATTGAAGATCCGAGGTTGCATGCAAACCCATGTTCAGGGCGGATCAATTGAATCAGTTTGCCATCACATTGAGCGCCCGTAAAACGACAGAAGGCAGGTGGTCGGCCTCCAACCTGGGGGCCTGATTTTCAATTGGCAGGAAGATACGTCCTCCACCACATGCACCTCAGGCGTGATGCGATCTAGCCATCATCAGTTTGACAATAACTTGTTTGTCAAAAGGCTCAGAGTCAGTTTACGTCTGTCCTAGTCCTGCAGGACCTTGACACGGCGTAAACTGTAAACTTCTAATGAGCCGCCGGCATGGGGAGATCTGGTGTGATCTGATAACCGGGACTACACTGTTTAAAGCGGTCCGATGACTGCGTGGAGTTGGGGATGTCAGCGTAGTGTAACATGCTGAGGCATGTAACGGGCAAACTACGACCTCGCTGAAAGCCAAAGTGTAAACCGTGTCAGGCTACATAAGGATGATATGTGACAGCGGTTTCTTACTGTTGAACACCACTGTACGTGTAATGCATGGCACGTGTAATGCACCGACTGCATGGGCAGATATGCAGCTTACTGAATATGTCAATGCCAGAGGGATTCTTGGCTCGGAACACGACTGTAGATTGGCAAATGCTGTGGGGCTTTCTTACCTTTTGACACCACTGTGTATTCTGTTTACATCGGAAAGTGTAAACTGTCAAACTCACTGTAACTGGGTCCATTTGGGCTCTTTCTGGTCCAAAAGCTTGATGCAGCCTACATGCCTAGGCTGCAGTCTAGCTGCATCAGGCTCTGCCGAATTGGACCGCCATAATAAAGTACAAATCAACTGCAACAGTTAGGTTAGGTTTACCAGAGTGGAGAAATACTTATGCTACGCTCAGCACTCAACCTGGCACCTGTCCAACTGCGCCGTGTGCCTGATTGGGCACTGTGATACAGTCGCTCACATCACGGACACAAGCACGACTCATGCTGTCTCGTTAAGCTGTTTTGAGCTGCCGTTGACCGATCGACTCATGGGGCATTTTGATCGCCTTATCCAGTCACTTTTGATGCCCAGTGTCACCTCCCTTATCCACTGGCTCTGGGCCACTCAGAAGGACATGCCGGCGTTTACCGGTCATCTCCCCCAGTGGCAACCCCCTTATCCACTGACTTTGGACCAAAGACCAGCATGACCTTCTGATTGGCCCAAAGTCAGGGGATTAGGGATGGTCCAGGGAGACTCTGGTTACGTTGGCGCAGGAAGCAGATACCGTTGCTAGGGTTGTCGTTAGGGCAGTTGCTCACCATCCGAGAGAATCTTAGCCCAGCTCCTTCAAGTTGCCCACCTTTTATTCTGCATCTTTCTTCCTTCTCCTCTCCTTTCTCTGAGCTGTACGTCCACAGCATCTCAAACATGAGCAACATCAAGAGCTTTGGTGACATTGGTAACCAATCAGACGATGGTTCGGACGACGGAGGCGAGGGAATGAATGAGTTGTATGCTGGTGGTGCGAAAAGGTGTGAAAATCCCGTCAAGGC
Organism: Chloromonas sp. AAM2; assembly: GCA_004335635.1. NCBI lineage: Eukaryota > Viridiplantae > Chlorophyta > Chlorophyceae > Chlamydomonadales > Chlamydomonadaceae > Chloromonas > Chloromonas sp. AAM2. Next base: position 9,095 of record QAXH01000792.1, on the reverse strand, counting down.
CCACTTGAGATTTGAGATCGCAGTGTATAGGGATTCTGCTGCCTGCACTCGCACGACATCTTTGGCTGCCTTGCTCTGCAGTGGGCAGGTTGTTCGAGGCGCGCCAAAACCAAAGGTGATTGACGAAAGGCACGAAGTGGTCAATTGCTGCTGAGAACCCTACTAGAAATGTAATGCTGATTCTGGGATTGTTGTCTTTTCGCTTGAATCAAGCACATGCCCTGCACTCTTGCCGGCACAGGACGACGATGATGAAGACAACGTGGCATCCTTGTTTGACAAGGCCAGGCGTGCAGGAGCTGTGCAAGGCACGGCTGATGACATGAAGAAGACTCAGCCATCCTCAACCTTCCAAGGAACAGGCAGAACTTTGGCTGGAGGGTCTAGCCAGGTGAGCCGGGCTTTGGCAGGCTGACATGCCCTTCCCAGAAGGCATGTGGCAATTCTGTGCTTATCGCTCTGCATGCCAGAGGGGTTGGTTTGGCACCCAGCCCAGTGTAACTTTTGCCTCAGTAGACTTGCACTGTGCGCTGCAGAAGAGGAAAGCTTAGCTCCGTTGCTTATGAACACACGAGCCTTGGATTTTGGCTTGTTCGTGTTGACCTACTCATGGGCAAGTTTGCCATGCATATGCAAAGCAGTCGCTTCACCCGTTGCCTCTCGTTTTGCCTGGTTAGCTCTTCTCTGGCTCACGTTGCATTGTGGCAAGTTGAAACTGCATGAGATGACTTGTATGGGATGGCCTCTTATTGCCATGCTGTGTAATCTCGTTCCTATCTCCTCTCTGGCTCATGCTGCCTGTAGCGTTCGTGCCCATGCCATGTAAGTCTGTTCCTGTTATGTTGCTTGCATGTGCTGTGCAGGCAGCCCCTCAGCAACAACAGCAGGGTCCCCTGCTGTACGTCATCACGTTTTATCGAAACAACATCTTCACAGTCAATGATGGTCCAGCACGCAGCATCCTGGATCCAGCCAACAGGAACTTCATGGAAGCCATTGGCAAGGTCAGCAGCAGTGGCATGTATGCATCTGAAGCATTGATACACGCGTGTACAGCAGCCCTCAACACACATGTGCAGCATTCAGGCAGTCACTGGGTGTTATCATGGTGTGGAAGGTGCATGCATGGTACAGAGGTACATGCGAGGGTCAGGACTACACGCAAGGCATGTGTCCTGCATGGCACCTGCATGTACACATGTAAAAGAGCTAGGCGAGTTTTAGGGCTGCATGCCAACCATATGGCTTATACCCATGCATTCACCGCATGAAGATTGCATCTCAAAAGGCTAGTAGTCTGCTATGTCACGCTACACATGACATGGCTTATGTGGCAATTCACATGGTATGCCATGCAGGGTGAATGTCCCGAGGAGCTGGAGCCAGAGGTGGCAGGCACACCCATCACGGTCAACCTGGTCAAGAATGAGTCAGATTACCAGGAACCTGAGAAAGCAAAGTACGTCATTCGGCCAGCAGTTGATTGCAAAAACCTGACCTGGCAGGCGATTATTCGATTGCATACATGCATAAGAATAGCAGAAGCTGGATCAGCAGGCATCCTGGTCGCTAAGACTAGAATTTTGTCTACTTGTCGCCCTTACAGCTACATTAAAAACGAACACTGCCTGTCCTACGCAGAATGGCTGCATTCCAAGGCACAGGCCGCACACTAGTCAGCGACACGTCGGGCCCTGCCAGCTCATCCACTCAAGCAGCAGCAGCGGCAGCGGCCTCACAGGGCGAGTGGGAGGGGGTCAATGCGGCGCTGCCCACCACATCACTGCAGCTCCGCCTGGCAGATGGCTCACGCATGGTGAGAGCATGTGGCGTGGCATGTGGCATGGCATGTGGTGGGCTCCACTCGGTTTTGAAACCTCGTCAATGCAGACGTGTGCTGTAGACACTAATCTCTTGTAGGTTGCCCTATACTTACACAGTCAGCAGGCCTCCACAAACTGGCGTGGGCAAGGGGCACCAGCGTTGCATGTCCTGATGAGCCAATACTTTGCATGTGTTGTTTGTCTGCCCAGGTGGCCAGTTTCAACCACACGCACCGCATATCCGATATCCGGAGGTTTATACGCGCTGCGCGGCCCGACTTAGTGGTGGGTAAAGTGCATATCGTGCTGGATCGCCCTCATACTCATCCAGAACGTGCATTGCTGGGTCACAATAAATGTCAGTGTGCTGTTGCATGCAATCCGCAGTTGCAGTCGCATCAGCCTGGTTGCACAAGATTCAACGTACGCCCTGCCACCCAGTTCCTTTTTCCACCGCCCTTCAACGTCTACCTACATCACACCCCTTGTTCTTGCATGTTGTGTTAGCATGACAGAGCTCGCATCAGCAGGTCACGGCTGCGTGACTGACAAGCAAATGCAGGATGCGACCACTGTGTCTTTCCTTGCTCCCATTGCATTACGGTCACTACTCATCTGACTGGTGGTGTGTGCATGTGCTGCCCATGCAGTTTGGTTACTCTCTCATGACCGGTGTGCCGCCCACCCCCATTGCTGAGGCAGAAGATAAGACCCTAGAGGATGCAGGCCTGCTCAACTCGGTCATCATTCAGAAGAAGTAGCAAGCCTGCTGCAGGCTGGGAGTGTTCCAGAGCATGAGAGCATTTTAATGAGTAACGCATACATGTTCAAGCACGAGTTTGCTTTGATACCAGTGTGTTACTACGAGCAGTCCACGTGTAAGCCAAGAGTGTGTGATGGCCCACTGATGCACATTCAGTCTACGGCAGCGGCGCCTGTTATCTGCCTGTGTGCAGCTATGGTCGCTAGCACCAGCAGCCAGTCCTGGTACCCACACATTTTTGCAAATGTGCAGCTTGACAGGCTTCTCACCTTGCTCATGCTAATAATGCTCGAGTGCTAATCGATCAAGGCTGTATCTCAAGGGCTGCTTGCAGTCAGCCGGCACTGCCACTGGAAAGCTGATGAGTGATGGCACATGGCGACGAGTGACAATTGACCGTCAGTCAGCTTCGCGCCTAGAGTGTGTTCGCGTTCTTGAAGCCTCGCCCTCACATGAACCAGTAGCTCGCACGGGTTCAAACTCGGCCGGCAGCCATGTCAAACTCGGGTATCATCGACTCGAGTAAGAAAGGCTTCAAGCTCGGCACCCGGCAGATACCTGGTCTGGTTATGCTCTGTGGGGTATGTGCATGGATGTAACCGGCATGGATGCAGCAATCGAGTAGAATGGCATCAGTTAGCAGTGACAGTGACCGAACTCAACTCCTGTCACTGCTCCCATGCAATGCAGATTACAGCTGCCTTCTACTACCCATTACATATCATTCATGTGAGTGCTGGTCTGCTAGCTGTTGCGTGGTCATGGCAGCACGGTCACTAGCAGACGCACTCATGTCATTATCAAGCAATCAATCAGTGAATCATTAGGACGACAAGAAGCATCAGTGGGGCACATGCAGTGACAGTACAGACACAGTCACAGGCATGCCACCGCTTGGACAGCTTCACAGAGGCTCACAGCAGTAGCACCAGAAGCAATGGCTGCCTTCAAAAGTAACCTAATGAATCCAACACAACCTGACACAATGTGTGTCATGCGCAGGCAAACCAGGTCGCACATCCAGCTGTAGCAATGGCCATGCCTGCCGTGGCCGTAAGTGGGAAGGCGTTCAAGAAATCTTTCTCTGCATGGCCACAGGGGTTACTGATCAGAATGGATCCCTTTCAGCGTTGACGATGAGCTGGGCTGCTAAAGGATTGCATTCGTTCTACACCTGTCCAGCCCAGACAATTCAATTCTTTACAGGCTGCATGTAATCTATGGCATCAGAGGCAGCAAAACTACTTTCTTCAGACAGAAGACACATATCGTTGCAGGGTCGTAGAGGGTCATAGAGGGATGCCAGGGTAGAGGGACTTTGAGATGCTGAAACAGTGTTAGTTCAGTGACCACCTGCTGCTCCAGGCCGAGTCGGCGGCTCACATGACGTGTGAACATGGTGTGCAACAGGCAGTTCACATGGCAGAGTTAGTGCAGGAGACAGCGAGCACAGCAGACATGCAGACTGGAGGACTTGATTTCCTTTGTGTTTGAGCACTGACATGTCCTCCGTCCCCAGCCCCTCTGTGGCCACCTGTCTCTCCACCTGCCATTTACCTTCCTGCCCCCCACTTTGCTGTCTCTATCACCTTCTCTCTGGCTGCCTGACTGTGTGCGCAGATCTCATGGCTTGCGCTTGTCATTCCCCTGCTCATGTGGCTCGCGTACCCGGTAAGTCGTGAGTGTGACGGTGAGGGGCCAGCAGTGAGTGTGACGGTGAGGGGCCAGCAGTGAGTGTGACGGTGAGGGGCCAGCAGTGA